>CAJHNH020000553.1:237500-247500 GCA_905116865.2 Candidula unifasciata
CCAAAGGAACTGTGGGAGCAACCTTAACTGAAGACATCAGACCTTAAACTTTCCGATTAACCTGCAACGCTCGATCGCGAGCAGGCCTGTAGCCAGTGACTCGTGTGTTCACCGGACCTCCGCTCTATCAGACAACTTCGAATCGTAAACGCGCCCAATGCTCTTCACCGGTTCCTCTAGAAACGGGGGGATCCCATTCCTCAACACCGTAAAACGGATCGCCGCCACCTTACCTTTTCAGATTGATAGACTCATCGACATCCGCGGTTTGAACTGCATACCGCTCCAATAGACTACGTCTAATCTTTCAGAATCGTGCGGGCATCATCCTCACTGTGATTATAGTCGTGTCATCCATAAATGCACGTAGTGGCGGCATCCAGTGGTCCCCAATCTGAAGGCCTTGCCAGTAGCCGGCCGCCCCGTCTAACATGACCTGCATGGCCTTATATAACGATCAGTATCGGCGAGATCGTACATCCCATTACTGTCCCAACCTGGAGCCCAGTCCATCTCTCAGTAAACGTCGGGGTAGAGAAGCGTATAACGATCTTTGAGAAATATTGCTCGATCATATCGTTGATCTGTGTCGGTACGTGGAACATGCGAAGAGCCTGCCACAGTAGTTTATGAGGAACTGCCCCATAGGCGTTGGCGAGGTCCAACCATATCATATGCAACTGAGCTATCTCTACTTTAGCCCTCTGAATAGATTTCCAGATCATGGTCGCGTGTTCACGGGACCCAGGAACGCCCGGGATTCCACCTCCTGAACAGTCGTATCGATGTGTTTGTTCGCCATCAGATACTATGTGAGCCTGCGAGAGAATAATATTTTTCCCTCAACATTCAACAGCGAGATAGGTCTGATTTGGGACAGACTCGTGGAGTCTCGATCCTTGGAAATGTAGACCCTGTTTGCCCTCTGCCACTGGGTACATATACGTTTTCGCCTCCATGCTAATCTTAGCAAGCGGTGAAGCATTCGGAGGCTTTTGGGACAGCACTTGTACAGGACGTACGGAACACCATTCGGGCCTTGGGCGGACTTACCGCTAGCTTTTTCTCAAATTCTTAGACCAAGCGGGAGGCATCATTTTAAATGGTACCTTCTGCAACTCTGGCCGCTTCAGGCCGCTGGTGATCTCTGGGTTGTCATCGAGAGGTTCATTCCTTTTCCCACCTGAGTACATCTAGCGTAGATGCGAATCAAGCTCCTCTTTACCGACCACCAGAGTTCCAGACTTCGGTTGCTCGAACAGACCTCGGGCAAGCTGGAACGGGTTTCCTAAAGAATTTTTCTCGTTCTCTTTTGGTTCTCCTTCTGTTGTTACAGAAACGCTCAGCGTGACAGAGGGCACTGTGTCCGGCTCTCAGGTGCAACCAGACTTCGTGCAGCCTCTCCCGTTCGCTGCCTGTAGCGGTTTTGAACCTTTTTCTGCCTGCGTTTTTGTCTGCTCTGCACTTCTTAATGTCCCTCGTAGTACTCGTATATTATATTACCAAACCGTGTTACCGTGTAGCTTGTCACCTAGCAACTTTTTATTTTTTTATTTCATGATTTATTTTCTCACACAGTGGACCTTCCAGCTTGCACTACGACACCCTATCGCTTGCAGGTGGAAACCTAATCTTCGAACGCACTTCTTCAGGATTAAGTATGTGCCTCCGTGGTCGACGTCATGGGCCTCTCTGAGCGAATGGGTTTCACCCTGCCCGCTGTTCCCTGACGATTCAGTAACTACCACATGAGTAGTAGCTATGCGACGAAGCTTACTGCGTGGCGCACCCTCGCATTTAATCCTTACGACAAGAGTTCTCAGACCATGCAACACGGTGCAGCTTTTTTTTTTTTTTTATGTATCCGAAACTCTGGACAAGTGCATTTTCGAACTGTCCCCCTCAACAACCAAACTGCCTCACTCTTCCGCCCCCCTTCCCCACCCGGAACGTGGAGCCCACTTTGGGAAACAGTTATCTAGACCAGCGGTTCTCAACCTGCCGGTCGCGACCCTTTTTTGTGTGGGTCGAATGACCCTTTCGCATAGGTCGCCTAAGACAATCGGAAAAACATAAATTCATTAAAGTGATAAAAAAAATTATTATCTGTGGATCGCTACAGTATAAGGGAACTGTATCAAAGGGTCGCTACAGTATAAGGGAACTGTATCAAAGGGTCGCTACAGTATAAGGGAACTGTATCAAAGGGTCGCTACAGTATAAGGGAACTGTATCAAAGGGTCGCTACAGTATAAGGGAACTGTATCAAAGGGTCGCTACAGTATAAGGGAACTGTATCAAAGGGTCGCGGCGTCAGGAAGGTTGAGAGCCGCTGCTCCAGACAGAAGACACAAGACGTGATGATGACGATCACAGTGATGATGATCACAGTTAAGACGATCCCAGTGATGATGATCCCAGTGACGACGATCACAGTGACGACGATCGCAGTGACGACGATCACAGTTAAGACGATCGCAGTGACGACGATCCCAGTGAGGACGATCACAGTTGAGACGATCTCAGTGACGACGATCGCAGTGACGACGATCACAGTGATGACGATCACAGTGATGACGATCACAGTTAAGACAATCACAGTGATGACGATCACAGTAATGACGATCACAGTAATGACGATCACAGTGATGACGATCACAGTTAAGACAATCACGGTGATGACGATCACAGTTAAGACAATCACGGTGATGACGATCACAGTTAAGACAATCATGGAGATGACGATCACAGTAATGACGATCACAGTGATGACGATCACAGTTAAGACAAACACAGTGATGACGATCACAGTTAAGACAATCACGGTGATGACTATCACAGTTAAGACAATCATGGTGATGACGATCACAGTTAAGACAATCATGGTGATGACGATCACAGTAATGACGATCACAGTTATGATGATCACAGTTAAGACAATCATGGTGATGACGATCACAGTAATGACGATCACAGTTATGACTATCACAGTTAAGACAATCATGGTAATGAAGATCACAGTTATGACTATCACAGTTAAGACAATCATGGTGATGACGATCACAGTAATGACGATCACAGTGATGACGATCACAGTTAAGACAATCATGGTGATGACGATCACATTTAAGACAATCACGGTGATGACGATCACAGTTAAGACAATCATGGTGATGACGATCACAGTAATGACGATCACAGTGATGACGATCACAGTTAAGACAATCACGGTGATGACGATCACAGTTAAGACAATCACGGTGATGACGATCACAGTTAAGACAATCATGGTGATGACGATCTCAGTAATGACGATCACGGTAATGACGATCACAGTAATGACGATCACAGTAATGACGATCACAGTGATGACGATCACATTTAAGACAATCACGGTGATGACGATCACAGTTAAGACGATCACAGTGATGACGATCACAGTAATGACGATCACAATGACTACAATAAAATATGTAAGCTATTTCTTTTCATTTCGTTTGTGTTACTCCAACCCCCCCCCCCCCCCCTCCTTCCCCATCCACAGAACAAATGCCAAGGTCAGAGAGTGGAAACTGTCCTGAAAGAGTACCTGAAGCAGGAGGAAGCCTCTGGAAAGAAAACGTCAAGATCTGCCGTGGGGACTAGAAGTGTCAGCGCCCGACGAGGCAACGATGCTGCCCCGAAAGACAAATCTATCCATGGCAAGAAATCGAAGTCTGGTTCAAGCAAGAGCAACTCCAATGGGAAAAAGAAGTGAATCTATGACAGCTACTTATCTTTGATTTTTGGGGGGGGACAACAGATGAGAGAAGCTTCACGTCTGCGTGTGGTTATTTTTATTTCGTGAGTTGGCATGGGCAACTGAAAGCGCAATATACTATATGTAATTACCTTACTGAAAAGATTGTATGTAGTAAAGGTTTATAGCTGTCAAGGTTATAAAAAATACCGCCTTCATTTTGTTAAGGTTTGTACATGTGAATGTCAGCTGCTAGCTACTAGCACCAGCACCATCACGACTATCACTACTACTGCTGCTGCTGCTGCTGATGTTATATCTGGTGCTACTATTGCTGTTCTGATGGTACACAAGAGAATCTTTTTTACACAAATTAAACAGAGAAAGATATCATAGTCTTTATACCAGTCTCTCTCTCTCTCTCTCTCTCTCTCTCTCTCTCTCTCTCTCTCTCTCTCTCTCTCTTAATCTCTCTCTCTCAATCTCTTTCTCTCAATCTCTTTTTCTCAATCTCTCTCTCTCTCAATCTCTCTCTCTCACTCTCTCTCTCTTTTTCTCTCTCTCTGAGCGAACCCCTGATACAGTCAGTGTACATAAACACAACGGTTTCTAGCGACGTAAAGTGGGTACCTCTATAATGGGCTATCATTACCGAGGCCATACATTATGACACTCTCCTGCAACAGTGACGGTCCTAATGCGGTTGCCGTTCCTTCACAGACATTGTTATACCAAATTACCACAGATTTCAAGTTCACAGCGTTTTTGTAGGACATAATAGTAGCTTTTTATGGTCTGTGAAGGCTGTATCTTCTCATTCATTTCATTCATTCATTCATTCATTCATTCATTCATTCATTCATTCATTCATTCATTCATTCATTCATTCATTCATTCATTCATTCATTCTTTCATTCATTCATCATCCTCTTCTTCTCCTTCTCCTCCTGCTTCTTCTTTTCCTTCTTCATCTTCTTCTTGTTTAACTTCTTCTTTTTCTTCTTCTTCTTCTTCTTCTTCTTCTTCTTCTTCTTCTTCTTCTTCTTCTTCTTCTTCTTCTTCTTCTTCTTCTTCTTCTTCTTCTTCTTCTTCTTAGCGTTCATCTGCAGTAAACTCCAGCGGAAAAGTCTAAAACTATGCTCTTTCGTCCACTTCTAGACTTTGGCCTTGTTTCAGAACTTAAGTTTAGCATGCACATCCGTTTTAAAAATCTGGCTTTTCTTTACGAAAACTGTTGTTTCATCATCTCTCCGGCAAATGTACTCAACTTTAAAGGAACCAATTTGATGTTTACGACATGCTTGTTAGGGGACAGTGAGAACCCCCCCCCCCCCCTCTTTTTCCAACAGAACCCCGAAACTGAGGGGGGGGGGGAAGTGGGGGCAAGATTTAATAAGTGAACCATGGGTAGGAAAGTTCCCAAGCCAGAAGAGCTGTCAAGAGATGGATCTACTCTTAGGCAGACCGTAATAAGGCAGACGTGGTTAGTGCCTTGTGGGAGAGCGAGTACAGATCGGAGGAGCAGATGGATCACCACAGTTTGGTGAGATTGATGCAGCGGGGAGTGACGAGAGAATCTGGCAGATGCTCGAGGCTCAGAGGAAAGGCAAAACGAACGTTTAATCAGAATGCTACTGGCACCATTAACATTGGAACTCTTTGCTGGCTGCTGAAGATGGGGACGGAGCGCTTATGGAAATGCCCCGAGTGCTGTGATGTCAGTTCTTGAATCAAATCAAATCAAATCAGACAGACCGTATGGCAACGTTCTGCAAAGGACCTGCTATATCAGCGGCTGTCAAACTGCTGATAGCGACCTTTTTTTGGGTGGAACGACCCTTACATATGGGTGGGCCTAAGATCATCGTAAAACATATATTCACTGAAGTTATGAAGGAAAATAATTGTCTGGGCGTCGCCACAACATGAGGCGTCAATGCGCTAGGAAGGTTGAGGGCCACTGTGATCTACGATGACGCTGGTGGCACTGAAGGCGAAGGAATGCACTCACACATATTCTGTAACTGGAAGTCGCCTTTCCTTCAATACATGTAGATAGTAATCGATTACAGTTAGTTGCTTATCCTAGATAGATAAATATATACTCTCCCGTGTGGGTACCGGGGCCCCATTGTAGGGGAAACCAAGAATAGACCCACTGCCTCCCCAAAAGCATGTCGTAAGAGTCGACTAATTGGGGAGCTTCCTTTGAAGTCGGAGTGCATCTGTCGGAGAGGCAAGGAACCAACAGTCCGTATTCAAAAGAATGAGATCTGTAAAACTGATGCACACGCAACACTCAGGTTCTGAAGCAGGACTGCAGTTCAGTAGTGACGAACAACCAGAACTTTCCGCCAGAGTGTTCAGCTGGTGAAGAAGAGGAAAGAAAAAGAAGGAGACGGAGTGAAGGGAAGAAGGAAGAAGAAGAAAAGAAACGGAGAAGGAGGAGAAGAAAAGACTGAAAGGAGAAGAGAAAAAAGAAGAAGGAGAAGAAAGAAGAGAAGAAGGAGGAAGAAGAAGAGGAAGAAGAAGAAGAAGAGAAGAAGAAGGAGAAAGATGAAGAAGATAGACAGACGAGAAAGAAAGAAGGAGGAAGAAAGAAGAAGAAGAAGACAGAAGGAGAAGAGGAGGAGGAGAAGACAGAAGAAAGAAGGAAGAAGGAAGAAGAAGAAGAAGAAGAAGGAAGACGTAAGAAAAGAAGAAGAAGAAGAAGAAGAAGAAGAAGAAGAAGAAGAAGAAGAAGAAGAGGAAGAAGAAAGAAGAGAAAAGAAGAAGAGAGAAGAAGAAGAAGAAGAAGAAGAAGAGGAAGAAGAAAGAAGAAGAAAGAAGAAGAAGGAAGAAGAAGAAGAAGAAGAAGTAAGAAGACGAAGAAAGAAGAAGAGGAAGAAGAAGAAAAAAGAAGAAGAAGAAGAAGAAGAAGAAGAAGAAGAAGAAGAAGAAGAAGAAGAAGAAGAAGAAGAAGAAGAAGAAGAGAAGAAGAAGAAGAAGAAGAGAAGAAGAAGAGAGGAAGAAGAAGAAGAAGAAGAAGAGAAGAAGAAGAAAGAAGAAGAAGAAGAAGACAGAACGAAGAAGAAGAAGAAGAGAAGAAGAAGAAGAAGAAGCAAAGAAAGAAGAAGAAGAGAAGAAGAGAAGAGAAGAAGAAGAAGAAGAAGAAAAGAAGAAGAAGAAAGAAGAAGAAGAAAAGAAGAAGAAGAAAAAGAAGAAGCGAAGAAAGAAGAAGAAGAAGAAGAAAGAAGGGAAGAAAGAAAGAAGAAGAAGAAGAGAAGAAGAAGAAGAAGAAGGACGAAGAAGAAAGAAGAAGAAGAAGAAGAAGAAGAAGAGAAGAAGAAGAAGAAGAAGAAGAAGAAGAGAAGAAGAAGAAGAAGACGAAGAAGAAAGAAGGAAGAAGAAGAAGAAGAAAAGAAGAAGAAGAAGAAAGAAGAAGAAAGAAGAAAGAAGACGAAGAAGAAGAAGAAGAAAAGAGAAGAAGAAGGAAGAGGAAAGAAGAAGAAGAAGAAGAAGAAGAAGAAGAAGAAGAAGAAAGAGAAAGGAAGAAGAAGAAAGAAGAAGAAGAGGAAGAAGAGAAGAAGAAGAAGAAGAGAAGGAGACTGAGAAGAGAAGGGAAGAAGAAGAAGAAGAAGAGAAGAAGAAGAAGGAGAAGAAGAAAGAAGAAGAAGAGAAGAAGAAAGAAGAGAAGGAAGAAGAAGAAGAGAAAGAAGAGGAGAAGAGAAGAGAAGGAAGAGAGAGAGAAGAAGAAGGAAGAAGAAGAAAGAAGAAGAAGAAGAAGAAGATAGAAAGAAGAAGAAGAAGAAGGAGAAGAAGAAGAAGAAAGAAAGAAGAAGAAGGAAGAGAAAGAAGAGAAGAAGAGGAGAGAAGAGAAGAAGAAGAAGAAGAAGAAGAAGAAGAAGAAGAAGAAGAAGAAAGAAAGAAGAAGAAGAAGAAAGAAGAAGAAAAGAGAAGAAGAAGAAGAAGAAGAAGAAGAAGAAGAAGAAGGAGAAGAAGAAGAAGAAGAAAGAAGGAAGAAGAAGAAGAAGAAGAAGTGAGGAGAAGAAGAAGAAGAAGAAGAAGAAGAAGAAGAAGAAGAAGAAGAAAGAAAGAAGAAGAAGAAGAAGAAGAAAAGAAAGAAAAGAGAAGAAGAAGAAGAAGAAGAAGAAAAGAGAAGAAGAAGAAGAAGAAGAAGAAGAAAAGAAGAAAGAAAGAAGAAGAAGAAGAAGAAGAAGAAGAAGAAGAAGAAAGAAGAAAGAAAGAAAGAAGAAGAAGAAGAAGAAGAAGAGAAGAAGAAGAAGAAGAAGAAGAAGAAGAAGAAGAAGAGAAAGAAGAGAGAAGAAGACAGAAAGAAGAAGAAGAAGAAGAAGAGAAGAGAGAAGGAGAAGAAGAAGAAGAAGAAGAAGAAGAAGAAGAAGAAGAAGAAGAAGAAGAAGAAGAAGAAAAGAGAAGAGAAGAAGAAGAAGAAGAAGAAGAAAAGAAGAAGAAGAAGAAGAAGAAGAAGAAGAAGAAGAGAGAAAAGAAGAAGAAGAAGAAGAAGAAGAAGAAGAAGAAGAAGAAGACGAAAAGAAGAAGAAGAAGAAAAGAAGAAGGAAGAAAGACGAAGAAAAGAAGAAGAAGAAGAAGAAGAAGAAGAAGAAGAAGAAGAAGAAGAAGAAGAAGAAGAAGAGAAGAAGAAGAAGAAGAAGAAGAAGAAGAAGAAAGAAGAAGAAGAAGAAGAGAAGAAGAAGAAGCAAGCAAAGGAAGAGAAGAAGAAGAAGAAGAAGAAGAAGAAGAAGAGGAAGAAGAGTAAAGAAGAGAAGAAGAAGAAGAAGAGAAGAAAAGAAGAAGAAGAAGAAGAAGAAGGAAGAAGAAGAAGAAGAAGAAGAAGAAGAAGAAGAAAAGAAGAAGAAGAAGAGAAGAAGAAAGAAGAAGAAGAAGAGAAGAAGAAAGAAGAAGAAGGAAGAAGAAAGAGAAGAAGAAAAGAAGAAGAAGAAAGAAAGAAGAGAAGGAAGAAGAAGAAGAAGAAGAAGGAAGAGAAGAGAAGAAGAAGAAGGAAGAAGAAGAAGAAGAAGAAGAAGAAGAAAGAAAGAAGAAGAAGAAGAAGGAGAAGAAGAAGAAGAAGAAGAGAAGAAGAAGAAGAAGAGAAGAAGAAGAAGAAGAAGAAGAAGAAGAAGAAGAGAAAAGAAAGGAAGAAGAAGAGAAGAAGAAGAACGAAGAAAGGAGAAGAAGAAGAAAAGAAGAAGAAGAAAAGAAGAAGAAGAAAGAAGAAGAAGAGAAGAAAGAGAAAGAAGAGAAAGAGAAGAAGAAGAGGAGAGATAAGAAAGAAGAAGAAGAAGAAGAAGAAAGAAGAGAAGAAGAGAAGAAAAGAGAAAGAAGAGAAGAAGAAAGAAGAGAAGAAGAGAGAAGAAGAAGAAGAAAGAAGAAGAAGAAAAGAAAGTAGAAGATAAGAAGAAGAAGAAGAAGAAGAAGAAAGGAAAAAGAAGAAGAAAGGAGAAAAGAAGAAGAAGAAGAAAGAAGAAGAAGACGAAGAAGAAAGAAGAAAGAGAAGAAGAAAGAAGAAGAAGAGAGAAGAGAGAAGAAGAAGAAAAAAGAAGAAAGAAGAAGAAGAAGAAGAAGAAGAAAGACGAAGAAGAAGAAGAGAAAGAAAGAAAGAAGAAGAAGAAGGGAAGAAGAAGATGAAGAAGAAGAAGAAGAAGAAAGAAGAAGAAGAAGCAAGAAGAAGAAGCAAGAAGAAGAAAGAAAAGAAGAGAAGAAGAAAGAAAAGAAAGAAAGAAGAAGAAGAAGAAGGAAGAAGAAAGAAGAAGAAGAAGAAAGAGAAGAAGAAGAGAGAAGAAGAAGAAGGAAGAAAGAAGAACAAAAGAAGAAAGAAGAAGAAGAGAAGAAAGAAGAAGAAGAAGAAGCGAAGAAGAAGAAGAAAGAAGAAGAAGAAACAAAGAAGAAGAGAGGAAGAAGAAAAGAAGGAGAAAGAAGAAGAAGAAGAAGACGAAGAGAGAAGAAGAAGAAGAAAGAAGAAGAAGACGGCAAGAAGAAGAAGAAGCCTCCTCCTCAGAAGAAGAAGAAGAAGAGAAGAAGAAGAAGAAGAGACAAGAAGAAGAAAGAAGAAGAAGAAGAAGAAGAAGAAAAAGAAGGAGAAGAAGAAGAGAAGAAGAAGAAGAAAGAAAAAGAAGAAGAAAAGAAGAAGAGAGTAAGAAGAAGAGAAGAAGAAGAAGAAGAGAAGAAGAAGAAGAAGAAAGAAAGAAGAAGAAGAAGAGAAGAAGAAGAAGGAAGAAGAAAGAAGAAGAAGAAGAAGAAGAAGAAAGAGAAGAAAGAAGAAGA
>CAJHNH020000553.1:252500-258959 GCA_905116865.2 Candidula unifasciata
AGAAGAAGAAGAAGAGAAGAAGAAGAAGAAGAAGAAGAAGAAGAAGGAAGAGAAGAAGAAGAAGAAGAAGAAGAAGAGAAAGAAGAAGAAGAAAAGAAAGAAGAAGAAGAGAGAGAAGAAGAAGAAAGAAGAGAAGAAGAAGAAGAAAAGAAGAGAAGAAGAAGAAGAAGAAGAAGAAGAAGAAGAGAAGAAAGAAGAAGAAGAAGAAGAAGAAGAAGAAGAAGAGAAGAAGAAGAAAGAAAGAGAGAAGAAGAAGAAGAAGAAGAAGAAGAAAGAAGAAGAAGAAGAAGAGAAGAAGGAGAAGAAAGAAGAAGAAGAAGAAGAAGAAAGAAGAAGGAAGAAAGAGAGAAGAAGAGCAGAGAAGAAGAGAAAGAAGAAGAGAAGAAGAAGAAGAAGAAGAAAAGAAAGAAGAAGAAGAAGAAGAAGAAGAAGGAAGAAGAAGAAAGAAGAGAGAAGAGAAGAAGGGGAAGAGAGGGAGGAGGGGGAGGAGCGCAGGAGGAGAAGACGAGGAAGGAAGAAGAAGAGGAGTAAGAAGAGAGGAAAGGGGGGGGAAAGGGGAGGAAGGGTAGGAGGAGGGAGGAAAAAGGCAGGGGGGGGGAAGGAGGAGGAGGGGAGGAGGAGGAGGGAGGAAGGGGGGGGGAAGAGGAGGAGGAGTGAGGAGGAGAAGGGAGAGGGGAGGAGGGAGGGGAGGAGGAGGAGGAGGAGGGAGGAGGAGGAGGGGGAGGAGGGAGGAGGAGGAGGAGGAGGAGGAGGAGGGGAAGGGAGGGAGGGGATGGAAGGGGGGTGGAGAGGGGAGGGGAGGAGGAGGGGGAGGAGGGAGGAAGGGTGAGGAGGGGGGGAGGGAGAGGAAGGCGGAGGAAGAGGAGAGGAGGAGGAGGAGGGAGGAGGAGGAGAGGAGGAGGGGGGGATGAGGCGGAGGGGCGGGAAGGAGGAGAGGGGGAGGATGGAGAGGAGGAGGAGGAGGAGGAGGGAGGAAGAGGAGGAGGAGGGGGTGGAGGAGGGCGAGGAGGAGGGGGGAGGGGAGAGAGGGGAGGGAAGGAGGAAGAGAGGGAGGAGGAGGGGGAGTCGAGGGGGGAGGAGGGGGGGGAAGAGGAGGGGAGGGGGAGGAGAGGAGGAGGAGGGACGGAGCAAAGGAGGAGGAGGAAGAGATAGAAAAGGAGGGAGAGGGGGAGGACGGGAGGAAAGGAGGAGGAGAGGAGAAGGAGGGGGGGAGGAGGAGGGGAGGAGAGCGAAGAGGAGGAGGAGGAGGGGAAGGAGTGGGAGGGGGAAGGAAGGAGGAGGGGAGGGAGGCGGGGAGAGGAAGGAGGAGGAGGGAGGAGGAGAGGAGGGAGGAGGAGAGGAGGGAGGAGGAGAGGAGGGAGAGGAGGAGGAGGATAGGAGTCGGAAGGATGAGGAGAGTAGGAAGAGGAGAGATGAGGCGGAGGAGGGAGGAGGGGAGGAAGAAGAGGGAGGAGCGATGGAGGAGGAGGAGGGAGATGGAGGAGGAGGAGGGAGGAGGGAGGAGGTACGGAGGAGAAAGGAGGAGGAGGAGGATGGAGGAGGGAGGACGGAGGAGGGACGGAAGAAGCAAGAAGAAGAAGAAGAAGAAGAAGAAGAAAGAAGAAGAAGAAAGAAGAAGAAGAAGACGAAGACGCCGACGCAGCAGCAGGAAAGAAGAAGAAGAGAATGTGAAGAAGAGGGAAAAGAAGACACAGAAGAAGAAGAGATAAGAAAGAAGAAGAAGAAGAAGAAGAAAGAAGAAGAAGAAGAAGAAGAAAGAAGAAGAAGAAGAAGAAGAAGAGAATAAGAAGAAGATGAAGAATGAAGAAAGAAGAAAGAAGAAGAAGAAGAAGAAGAAGAAGAAGAGGAAGAAGAAGAAGAAGAAGAAGAAAGAGAAGAAGAGAAGAAGAAGAAAGAAGAAGAAGAGAAGAAAAAGAAGGAGAAGAAGAAGAAGAAGAAGAAGAAGAAGAAGAAGAAGTCTGTCTGTCTGTCTGTCTGTCTGTCTGTCTGTCTGTCTGTCTGTAGGCATGTACACACAACAGTCACAAATGCAGTCAATAAGTCTAAAGTATCTACATACATGCTGGCATAAGTTAGTTGTGGGTCTGTCACTGGGATATAAGAACCAGAGGTCAACAAGACGTAGGAGCAGCAGGACAGGAGAAAGGGTCAGAACATGAAGAAGAATGATATACAATGATTCACTGTTAAGCCAGCCAATGGAGGTTGCGTGGTCTCGAAGCATGGCGTCCGCCTCGAGTGCTAGAGGTTCTGAGTTGAATCCTGGTAAGGGCAGGGATTATTTTACGTGGACATGGACTTCTAGTAAAAAAATTCCTGTGGCGATTGGAAATGTTTTGTCTAAAAAAGATTCACAAATAAAAATGTAAAGTTCTTTTTTCACGCCTTTAAAGATGCATCAGGCATATGGGAAAAGCGCCCATATTTTTACAGGCCTATCGGCACTAGGTGGGTAATGTCGCCGGCCGTCTTTACTTTCCCAGGACATACATCCTGATACCCATCATAAGCTGGGTCGACCTGCGACGCCCCATACACTGATACAAATCCACGCAGCCCGCAGTGGGTTTCAATCGCGGTACGGTAGAATTACGACTCGGACTCGCAACGCCTAAGACACGGTCACCGCTACAAATTCCGAGGTCCCAGGAAACTAGGACAAGCAAGGCTCTAGCCTACTAAATCAAGCCGCCACGGTGATTACTCACTGGCAGTGAGAACTGATTTACCGTGCTCCTTCCATTTCCAAGCCGCATTCATTCTATTTCACGCTGACGACAGTTTGACGGGAGATCTAATCACCCGATGGGCCCCAAAGGAAACACTGTGCTGCCCAAAGCTAAAGTAAAAGTCTCTTTCCACGCCTTCGGGCGTATTGGGAGTCTTTTTTCTTCTTTCCGTTCGTCAGCTGTAAACACTGGCGGAAACTTCTGGTTGTTCATCCACTTCTGGACTGAAGTCCTGTTTCAGAACCGGAGTGTTGCGTGTGCATCCGTTTTACAGATCTAACTTATTTGTAGGCAGACTGTTAGTCCCTTGCCTCTCAGGCAGATGCACTCCGACTTCAAAGAAAACTCGTAATTATTCGACTGTTACGACATGTTTTTGGGTAAGCAGTGTGTCTATTCTTGTTCTTCCTATAATAGGACCACGGAACCCACACGGGAATTGTTGGGCATATAGGGCTAGATCCATGTTTTATAGACCAGTCGGCACTTGGTGAATGATGTGGTCAGCATCACGCCGGCCGCCTATACTTCACAGGACTGCACCTGGTTCCCACTCAAGGCTGAGTCGACCTGGGAATCAAGGTCATTTTAAAAAAAATCTGGCTCCGTTAGGACGCGAACCCACGACCTTCCGACCCGCAGGCGGGTGTCTAGCTGCAAAAGCCACGGTGACTCCACAATGAAAGTTGACTACAATGGATGTCCAGAACTTTCTGCTTCTTTTCTTCATCTTTCACTTTCTCAGAATGAAGTCTGTCAATCTCTTGATGTTGCCCTCCTTCTTCACCTTGACCTGTATCATTGTCTACCACTTGTACTCTTGCCTGCAACCTTTCGTTTTTTCCCCATTTTTTTCGGGTTTTGAAAATGTTTTGTCTTTTATTTTAGCACCACAGCTCTGGGAATGTAAGCAGTCCAGCTCTGGGTATGTAGCAGTTCATTTCTGGGTATGTAGCAGTTCAGTTCTGAGTATGTAGCAGCCCAGTTCTGAGTATGTAGCAGCCCAGTTTAGGGTACGTAGCAGGCCAGTTTTGGGTATGGAGCAGTTCAGTTCTGGGTATGTACCAGCCCAGCTCTTGGTATGTAGCAGTCCAGTTCTGAATATGTAGCAGCCTTCTTTGAGTATGTAGCAGTCCAGTTCTGGGTATGTAGCAGCCTCCTTTGAGTATGCAGGAGTCCAGTTCTGGGTATGTAGCAGCGTCCTCTGAGTATGTTGCAGCCCAGCTCTGTGTATGTAGCAACCTTCTCTAAGTTTGTAGCATCCCAGTTCTGGGTATGTAGCAGCCCAGTTCTGTGTATGTAGCAGCCCAGCTCTGAGCATGTAACAGCCCAGTTATGAGTATGTAGCAGCCCAGCTCTGAGTATAAAGCAGCCAGATTTTGAGTGTGTAGCAGCCCAGCTCTGAGTATAAAGCAGCCAGGTTTTGAGTGTGTAGCAGCCTCCTCCGAGTATGTAGGAACCCAGTTTTGTGTGTGTGTGTGTGTGTCTTTTTCTTTTCTTCTACTGCTGATGCTGTAAGGTGTCGCAGAGGGGAGTCATACGTAGTTTCCTGTATTTTGCTATGTCAGTAGCGCAGCTTGTGTTAATGTACTTTTGCGTTTCTAGAGTTTCTCTGTTACTCCCTACTTCCATGTCTATCTGTACAGCCACTCACCTTGTAGCCTGTTGTTCTCACGTGGTACGTTCTAGCTGCTGATCGATTTTGTTCGATTCTGACCAGATGACCAAACCATTCGATGTGTTGATGTTCTGTAAAATCATTTACCAGCACCATGCCTACTGTTTTTAGTTCTTCGTTGGCAACCATTGCTGGCGCAGACGATAGGAGACTCGCTGCAGACCACGGCCAGTGTGTTCGAAACCGGGCGGTCCCCGGGGTTTACCCAGCTTCTAGGTAATGGGTACTAGAGTCGACACTCTGGGGTAAATGGAGGAACGTCGCTGTAGCTACGGAGTTGCGTACGGACGGTGACACAGACTGACAGTTTCTTATCAGCTGTCAGTACTGGTGGCAGAGCACTTATGGTTTCTAACCGTGTCCAATGACGCTGGTTCACATCTCCCAAATTTGCCTTGACTGTCTCTTCTTTTCTTTTCTTTTTCCTCCACCGCATTTCTCACACATTTCATCTTCCATGGCGTATTTATGTTTTTTCTAGGATGACCCTGTCTGACGTTGCCAGGAGAAAGTTGGTTTGACTAGTATGTATCTGGTGCTGTCTGAAAGCTGCTGTTGGCTTTAGGGTTTTGGGAAAACAAACAGTACAGTGAAATATTGCTATGAGAACATGAACAAAACTTATTATCTTCTTCTTAATTCACGTTCACCAGCTGTAAACTCTGGCGAAAAGTTCTGGTTGTTCATCCACTTCTGGACTGAAGTCCTGTTCCAGAAACTGGGTGTTGCGTGTGCATCCGTTTTACAGGTCTGACTCATTTGTATGCAGACTGCTGGTTCCTTGCCCCTCAGGCAGATGCACTCCAACTTTGAAAGAAGCTCCTAAGTAGTCGACTCTTACGACATGCTTTTAGGTAGGCAGTGGGTCTGTTCTTGTTTTTCCTATAACTGAGCCCCAGAATCCACACGGAGAAAACATTATTATTATTATTATTTTTGTTATTATTATTATTATTATTATTATTATTATTATTATTATTATTATTATTATTATTATTATTATTATTCAAACCTTCAAACCTTCAAAGGCTGATTCTGGTTCTTCCCTTCAGTGTTTATCAGCTGTAAAGTTCTGGTTGTTCCTCCACCTCTAGACTTTGGTCTAGTTTCAGAACTTGAGATTTTCGTGCACATTCATTTGACAGAACTGAACTTATTACATGCAGACTGTTGGTTCCCCAGACAGATGTACTGCAACTTCAAAGCAAACAATCCAAGCAGTCACTTATGCGACATGCTAATAAGGGAGGCAGTGGGTCTATTCTCTTTCCTCTCCCCCCCCCCCCCCCCCCCCAATGAGGCCCCGCGGCTCACATGGAGAGGACAGGTTATAATGACAACAATAACAACAACAAACGAGGAGATAAACTGATCGTGCACGTGATCGCCCTCGGTCTCATTAACACCAGATTCCATTTGTATTCCTTCCATTGTTTAGAACAGAAATAAATTAATCGCCCTAGGGGGAACAAACTGTTCCGCGGCTTCTCACACCAGTCAATCTACAGTCTGTACTTGTTTCCCCTTGTTTGTAGCCGTTTCATGTGCGTCAGTGTTCTTCAACGCTTTGACAACCGCGGACCAAGAAAATTAGGATAACGTTTACGTCGACGGGCTGATAGCTAAGGCAGAAATACGAACAAACATAGATAAAATAATTATTAAAAACATTTTGTGAGTTTACCGCCAGTTCATCGACAAGCTATCGTTTAGGAATATACAGTGATGAGGTCACAGTCTCTTTGGCAGTGCGAATCTCGTACCACTGTCTGAAAGAAACACAAATGGTCCTTTTCTGATTTATGGAGCCGTAGGGATCGAACTCTGGTTTGTCACAGACTGGACTGTGAAATGATTTAACTAATCAGCAAGACATAAAGCTACACTAATGGTGAATAACATTTGACAAATTTGAATAAATAGTTTCTTGTTGGAACAATATCATATACGTGACTAGCGCTTTCTTCCCCCCTCCCCACCCCCTCCCCAGCAATTGCACAAAATTTCATTTTTATGTTTGGTTCTTACTACTGACGTGGACAATATTTCCGG
>CAJHNH020000554.1:0-10000 GCA_905116865.2 Candidula unifasciata
ACTGACCTTAAGGTATGGACACCGAATATAAATGTTCTGTACGTAGTGTGAGAGCACCTCTTAGTCCCAAAGGGAAGTATATTGATAGTCGGGGGTCAGCTTGTGACGTGTATATGTATTAGGCTGTGGTCTTGTCAATCTAATCTAGGCATCTCAGTGTACATTCTACGGGTGTCTGATTGGAGCGGAGGACGTCCAAGTGGCGAAAAAATAATTTAAAACATCCACATTGTTAGGATAAAAAGCAGAAATAAGTTTTGTTTCATCACTAGTGGATTTGCATTTGGCTGGGACAGCATCACTCCATGTTACGCGTAGTAAGTTTTTCAGAGCCTCTTGCAGGATGTATTCAGTAGAGTACCGGACACGGCGGAAGTCAAGAAGTTCATATAATTCATCAAGGAAGTTAGAGCCATCTAAGCACAACCTGCGTAATCGAAGGAGCTGCGAGTACATAATACAAATTTTTACAAGGCAGTGGGGAGACGATGTTTACCATTGGAGATAGAAGTTAGAATCCTTAGGTTTGTACAACGCTTTAGTCTTTAAACACGGATAACGATGCAGACCGTGATGTCAAGAAAATGCTCAAAATTGGTAGCGATCAGTGAGGTGAATTTGATATCCGGAGAGAAATCGTTAATGATATGGATGCACTGGTCTAGCTCATGTTTTGACAGTTCTGTAGTATCAAAGCTATGATCTATCTAGCTCTTGTACACCTCTGGAAATTTGCCTTGGTATATTGAACTTACCTCGTATTCAAGGTGGCCTATAAAGAGACATGCATAAATGAGATCCATACTGGCACCGATCGCGACCCCACTGATCTGGTCGATGTACTAGCCATTGAACTCAAAGAAGCTGAGGGGTCAGTACCAGTTAGGCAAGGCCTACAAGGGACTGCAGTGGGGATGCTAGAGATGGATCTCTTGTCTAAAAAGCACTAGGAGTGCCATCAGACCATGAGTCGTATAGAGGGAGTATACGTTCACCAGAAAAGGTTCAGATTTTGCCCGGGGGTAACCTGATGGATCCAAAATGTCGCGGCTTTGGTTGACGTCTTTTACAAATAAAGGAAGGCTTACTTACGACAATAGTTTGAAAAATGCTGTCCATGTGTACACAGTGTGACAGGAGCACGCAGATACAATGGGACGTTTAGGATTGTTGGGCTTATGTATCCTAGACATTTGTACATGCACTGCCTTCTCGAGCTGGCTGTCTAAAACACTACGTTACCGGCATACTTTGGAAGCGTTCCATGTGAAATTAAGGAAAGGAGCGTGTCCTTGACTCTCTTGTTGTTGGAGATTGTAAGGTAATCACTTCTGACTGAACATAAAACCCGGTTTTCGAGTTGGCTACTGCTTTTTGTGTGTGTGTGTGTGTGTGTGTGTGTGTGTGCAGACCCTACTTCCAAAACAACAGCCCTAACTTTGTCAGCCGATTTTATGACATTGGCATCATTTTTTCTGAGGTATGAGAGTGCCTGCCATTTCCCAAAGGAGATGTTAGATTTTGATAAAGACCTATGCATCAACTGTTGAACAGCATAAAGGGTGTGGAATACTTCAATGTTTGTGATCTTGTCATGCCACCAGGGTTGAAGTATTCCTGTTATCATCATATAGGTTTGAGAACATGGAACGGTTATCAATATACTGAAACAGTCAAACAAAGCGCGCATAAAGTGAACGAGTCTCTCTCTCTCTCTCTCTCTCTCTCCCTCTCTCTCTCTCTTTCTCTCTCTCACACACACACACACACACACACACACACTATAAAGCCTTTTAAGAGTTAAAGAGTCGCCGTGGTGTAGCAGCTAGACCCTCGCCTACTGATAGAAAGGTCGTGGATTCAGCTCTTGACTGACTGACTTTCTACCCCACCAGGACATCACACTAGCGATAAACACCCGATGACACATAGTGCCACTATGCGGATGAGGATCACCGTGGAGAGGTCCCAGAAACCGCGTTCAGACAATTGGACATATTGATGGCCTGCCTATTTTGCGGCCCCTGGCAAAAGCCAGAGTGGGGCTTCAAATAAAAATAAATTACGTCCTAAGAAGGACGTATATTTTAATGTTGGACTTTTATCCCCAAGCTGACCCAGCCTTAAATGGGTACCAGGTAAAGTCCTGGGAAGTATAGGTGGCCGGTGTTAAGCTGACCAAATCACCCACAGAGGTTTAGAAAACACACGCGTAGCCCTATATGCCCAGTACGCTTGAAGGCATGAAAAAGAGTTCTTTTACTTTTAAGAGTTGCTGGCAATTTGTCCCTTCCAGGATTGCAGTCCGCAGGATTAACAACTCAAGAATGAAAATCCAACTGTTAATCCCGTTAAGTTGTGTTCAGGCCTACGGTTATGTTTAGGGGCCACCCACGGGTTACAGTGTGACCTGAATTCCGTACGAGTTAAGAAAAACTCCAGTTTGTATCATTTTCCAATCAGGTTTATTTTAAAAATTTAAGAAAAACTCCAGTTTGTATCATATCCCAATCAGGCATATTTAAAAGTTAAGAAAAACTCCAGTTTGTATCATATCCCAATCAGGTATATTTTAAAAGTTAAGAAAACTCTAGTTTGTATCATATCCCAATCAGGTATATTTTAAAAGTTAAGAAAAACTTCAGTTTGTATCATATCCCAATCAGATATATTTTAAAAGTTAAGAAAACTCCAGTTTGTATCATATCCCAATCAGGTATATTTTAAAATTTAGGAAACACTCCAGTATGTATCATATCCCAATCAGGTATACTTTAAAAGTTAAGAAAAACTCCAGTTTGTATCATATCCCAATCAGTTATATTTGTAAAGTTTAATAAAAAATTTAAAAAAACTCCAGTTTGTATCATATTCCAATCAGGTATATTTTAAAAGTTAAGAAAAACTCCAGTTTGTAGCATATCCCAATTACACTGCGTCCATAAGGCGGCCTCAGCGGCTATCCCCAGAAACGAAAGGTTATAACTATGTGCTACTATCGACGCACTACTGAATCGCTTTTTGTTTCAACGAGGCGTGATAGGCGGCCAACCAACACGAAGGTTGAAACACTTTTGTAGTCATGATGCAAGAAGAGAAGTACTGTACTGAGAGCCTTATCGGCGGGTTGTAATAAGAGCGACGTTCTGTAAGGGGCTTGTTGCGTGATAATAGTATAAACCCACAGTGTTGTCAACTCCTAATTTAAAGAGCAAACTTGTTGGCTAATTCACTCTCAAAAGGATACAGTTTTTGCATTCAAGCAACGATGACAATGCTACTTCAGATTGTGGCTATTTTCATTGCCGTCCTAACTACAGGAGCGGATAGCTACTGCCTACACAAGGGAGCTACTTATCCGGTAAAACAAATAGTCTGTTGTCATTTATTCAACTGAGTTTACTTATTTAGGAATTAGAGTTCATTCTTGACAAATTACATAGAAACTGGTTCTCTAAAGGTGTAGTTGTAACTATTTTTTAAGAACTCGGTTTAGTAGATTTTTTTTTCTTTTTTAAATAATTTAATCTGTAGTTAAACATTGTGTCCATTACTTGGTGATGTATTTAATTAGATGCTGCTCGTAATCATAACTTTCATCATGTTAACTAAACACCTGGCACTCTACCGAATACCGGTCCCATGAGAAGAATGCCAAACATTCCACCTATTAGTGTGGGCGATCATGTCCTTCTACAACTTACGATTAACCAGCAGTAAATATCAGTAAATCCACGTACTGACACCATTCTATAAATGAGACCTTCATGTGAATAAAATTCGCCCTGTGAGTTGTCTTCACTGTAATCCTGAGAAATTGGCAGCAATTTTGCGAAGAAAGTTGCTATTTCATTTATTCATTTGCAGTAAATCGGTTGAATAAATAGGAAGTTTACAAACTTAAGAATTTGACTAGCATGAGAAATTGATAACATAGGAATTAGATTAAATTAGAACCTAATTTGTTTACATTGGTTTGTGAATGTTTAGATCTCCGCACAGACACAGACACACACACACACACACCACACACCCTCACACACACAACAGTTGACAAAAAATGGTCAACTTATTAGAGAAATTATACCCAGGCAGATACGATTATTTTAAACTTGCCATGAAAGAATTGGCAGATATTATTATTTTAAACCTGTCATGAAAGAATAAGCAGAAAAGATTGTTTTAAACTTACCATTAAAGAATAATTAGATACAAATTGTTTTAATCTTGTCATGAAAGAACACAATTTGAAAAGATCAGATTGTTTTAAACTTGTCATGAGAGAAAACAATTCGAAGATAGTTTTAAACTTGTCATGAAAGAAAACAATTTGAAAAATGAGTGACAAGTTGAAAATTTAATAAATGCAAAATTTAATACACAAATGAAAGTCCAGGACCCTTTTTGGCCTTTTTTTAGGGCTAGACGTACATATTATTGACCAAACAGTTAGTGATGTGGTCAATATTGCTCTGGCAGCGTTTACTTCTCATGACTTTTCTTGGTAGCCATTTAAGGCTGAGTCGAACAGGCAGTCTAGATCTTTTTCTTTAAACAGTTCCTTAGGGGTTTGAACCCACGACGTTTCGATCTGAGGCATCAGGCATCTGAGTTTAAATATCTGGGAACTACATTTACCGAAGATGGAAAATTGGATAAAGAAATTACCATTAGATGCAGTAAAGCAAACCAAGTATTGGGACAGCTAGCCTCCCTCTTACAGCATAAGACAATCCCAATCAGCACAAAGAGACATCTTATTCAAAGCATATATATTCCAACTCTGTGCTACCAGTGCCAGACACGGTCACTCACAACAAACCATAAAAGAAAATTAGTAACCACGGAAATTGCCAGATCTCTTGGTAGCTTCCAGACCGTAATGATCTCTCTGTGTATTCCCACTGTTCACTTGCCCCCTTAAGTAGCCGCACAACATCTAGCTTGGCATACACCAATTCACTACCAAGTGGTGCAGAACCGGCCAGTCTATCTGCCTGCTCATTTTCCAATACACTGGCATGACATTTAGAAAATATTCAAAGTACGCTAACTACCCGGAACCTCTGAAGCGATGCTTGCCACTCTGCACGGAGCATGTATGTCTGCACCTTTCTCAACATGCTCTGTGAGTTAGGAAGGCAGCTATCATCTGTCACACAACCTTTTTTAAAAATATTTTTTTTTTCCAGGTCACTCATACACAATGTAAATTCTCGGAAACTGAAATAATTAGGTCATATTACACATGTCAGTGGTTTAGAAAAAGCAATATTAGGCGGCACATTTTTAGTAAGAACAGGTCGACCAGCCCCAGAAGAGACGAAAGGTATTGTGAACACCTTAAGCATGAATATAGATAAGGCGTGGGAGGCGTGTGAACATAGGTGAGGCGTAGAATCATAGGTAAGGCGTGGGAATTAGAAAAGGATGCAGCGGGTTTAGATCCACGTTACAATAGAGACCAGGAGACGTTAAGGGGGCAAGATTTCTTCTTCTTTTTTTTTCTTTCTTCCTGATTCTTTGTGATTATAACAAACAATAAACAACGCATGTTTAGGCGGAGACAGGCATTCTCCTTGCAGAGTAGCAGACATCGCTTTAGAGGTCCGTGAGAATCAGCGTTCTTTAGATATGTTTTTCAGGAAAGCAGGAGTACTGGGAAATGACTAGGCAGACTGACTGGCTCGTTCTGCGCTAATGGGTGGTGAAATTAAGCATTTCAAGCTAAAAGTGGTCAAGGTCCTTTGTGGTCAGGAAAGAATGGTACAGCTGGGAGTCACCAGTGGATCTGGTTGACACTCTACACTCTGAGGAAAAGTTTGACGGACATATACTCAGACTGCTACTGGCACAATCGGAAATAGAATACTTTGCTGGCTGCTGGAGATAGGGGCGGGGTGCTTACGAGAATGCCCTGAGTGCTGTGATATCAAATTGTAACTCACCACTCTTTCTTCACGCCAATTTTGTTCGGGTGAAAAGGCGACATATTTCTGTTAAAGTTTTGCAACGACACGGGGCCTACACTGATCCATACAGTTTGGTTTGTACCTTAGTTTTCTGTTGACTGACCAGATCTGGAATCTCCCTAATGCAAGAAGAGAATTTATTTCTTTTTTGCAGAACATAACATGTTTTCTGTGGTGCATGTTCACATGGGCAAAGTTTTGATTTCCCAGTCTCAAATTGTATGTACATAAAGGCTGCGATGACTGCTATGTCATGTTTGCAGTGTCAATACAATATTCGGTGCTTTATTAATATCCTACCCCAAGCAGGGGAAATCCACAGGTCACGGGACAATCTAATATTTCAGGGGGTGTTAAATACGCTGCATGCAGTCTTGGGACCTAGACTTCATGCAGTCGTGGGATCTAGACTGCACTCTCTCGTGGGATGTAGGTGAGTTGGGGTTAGGGCCAGTTCTAGATGTTTTGGGATCGTTAAAAGCATCAGAAAGCCGGGAAACCCAATCTTACCACCCTCTAAAATGTTGGACTGTCCTGTGACGTCATCTGGGGTAAGATATTAATAAATAACCCAATATTTCGTGTAAATCTTCGGGGTTGATTTTTGGTTGGGAGCTAATATGTTCTAATAGCTACCTTGATTTGGATGTTAGTTCCCCAATAAGTGCGTCTTGCGTCCGGCTGTTCTGCATTGCTTTCAATTTGTGATATTTATTCTGTTCTATCGCTTCCTATAATGCTATTCGTACTGCATACGCTGAGCATGGAGATGCTGAAAAGTGTGCGGCAGCCTCGGAGTACGGAAAGACGAACGGATAGGACTGATGTGCTATATGTCGATATGGATAAGTAACAAGTTTGTTTCCCCTAAAATGTAGCAGTAACATGGGATCTATGGACAACAGTCAGCTGATCCAATCGTTTCACGTATCGATCCACGTATATTAACGACCTTCCATTACATCTTAGTATATATAACATGCGATTTATTTGCTGATGACTGTACAATATATACTAGTAATGAGAATCGTAATGAGTTAGAAAGATCTTTACAGAAAAGAAGTTACACAATCTTTTGTAAATGGAGCAACAGCAAAATCGCATGCAAATTAACATAAATAAAACGAAGTCTATGCTTATAAAAACCAGACCAACAAAAGTTGCAAACATTAGTACTGCACAAGCCGACACTCGAGCTCTACATTGATAAATTACCTATTGTTTAATGTAACGGAACACAAAACTTTAGGCCTTACAATTGACAACCATTTTAACCTGGAATTCTCATGTTTCTGTGATAACTAAGAAAATAGCACAAAAAGTCTATCAGCTTGCAAAAATTCAGCACTTTCTAGACGAAGATGCAAGAAAAGTATTTTACGCGTCTTACATCCAAACACATGTCGACTATTGTTCCACAGTTTGGGATGGTTGCGCCAAATCCAATGTTAAAAGACTAAGTTCTCTTCAAAATCGTGCTTTACGCCTGGTTTCAGATAATAAACATATCGTAAAAAATAATCTCTATAACCATCTAAGACTATTGCCATTTAGCAAACGTTTAATTTTTAACAAGGCCAAATTTATTCATAAAATTTTATCTCAAAATACTCCAAACTACCTTTTCCGATTAATTAAATAAAATCTTATAAATAGCAAGCGACTAAATTTATTACATTTACCTAAACCTAGAATAGATTTATGTAAAACAAGTTTAGCGTACTCCGCTGCTCATTTGTGGAACCAACTTAAACTAGACCTGAAAAATTCTAAAAGTCCCTATTCATTTAACCGTAAACTTTTTCAATTCATACTTACAAGCGATTATATGCCACCTTGAATGTAATGTAACCCATATTGCATTATCAATTTATTATTAAACAAGGTGTGTATGATATGTATGTTTGCGCTCGCGCGTGTGCTTGATATGTATGTATGTGTAGGCGTGTTTGTATACATATGACTCTGAGTATGTTGTTTGTCTGCTTGTGTATCTGGGTGTGTGTCTGCGAATGTATGCGTCTGTGTCCTTTGTGTATGTGCGAATGTGTGTGTGTTTCGAGCGTATGTCCACGTGTATGTTTTCAGTGTGAAACTGGTTTTCTGTGTGTTTAAGTGTGCCTCTTTGCTGTGTATGTGTGTCTGCATGTGTGTGTGTGTGCGATTGGATACATGTAGCTGTGAATATGTGTCTGTGTGTGTGTCTCTGTGTTTGTCTGCATGTGTGTGTGTCTCTGTGTTTTTCTGCATATTTGATGTGACTGTGTGTATATCTTCGTTTGTGTCTGTGTGTGTCCCCGTATGTGTTTGTCTTCATGTTTGCCTGTGTATGTTTATGTGTTTTGTCTGCGGGTGTGTCTATGAGGCTGTATGCATGTATCTCTGTGAGTGGGTGTCTGTATGTCTGTCTGCGTGAGTGTATGTGTCAGCATGTGTCTGTCTGTCTGTGCATGTCTATGCGTGTTTTCTCTGTGTGTGTTATGTGTGCCCCTGTGTTGTCTGTATGTGTCTGCATGTCAGAGTATATGTCTGTGCGTGCTGAATATATGTGTCTGCGTGTGTATTTCTATGTGTTTGAATGATTATGCATTTCTGCGTGTTTGTCTCTGTGGGTGTCAGTATGTGTTTTGTCTGCCTGTTTGTCTGTATTTTGTTGTGTGTGTGTGTGTGTTTGACTGCGTGTGTGTCTATGTGGCTGTATGTATGTGTCTGCATGTTTGTCTGCGTATGTGTGGTGTGTGTGTCAGTGTGTGAGCACGAATGTAAATATGTGTGCTGTGTGTTTCCCTGTGTGTGTTTATATGTAAGTTTATGTGTGTGTGTGTCTGTATTTTTTGTCTGAGTGTGTGTGTGTGTCTGAGGGAGTGTCCGTGTGTGCATGTGTGTGTCTCCATTCATGACTGTATTTATGACTGTATGCGTGTATGCCTGTATTACGTATGAATGTATGTTTGTATCTATGTATGTATGTTTGTGTGTACGTATGCCTGTGTATGTGTGTATGCATGTTTGTTTGTATGTATCTGTGTATATGTATGTGTATGTAATGTATGCATGCATGTTTGTGTGTGTAAGTGAGTGGGTGAGCGCATGTATGTGGGTGTATGTATGCACGCGCGGGTTTTTGCATGCACTTTACAACTCATGCTTTTGTGTTCTTTTATAATATTCATAATATGCATATCATCATATGATCATAACATGCTTTATTAGTAAAATACAACTGCTGTGCGAAAGGAGGTTGACTGGAAGGGCCGAATGTAAGACGGGCCTGCGTGCCCAATTTGTGACCCTTTGAAAATAAAGTTCGTTCGTTCGTTTCAGCAGAGATCTGTAATTGTTGCAGATGACTTTGTATTGCTTTCAATACTGACCGAGGATCTGTCAGTATAACTTCTTCTAACTCAGAGCTGCGTTGATGGCAAGGCTTGACTTAAAGGATATTTGCCCCATCGCTTTTTGAATATCGACTGCTTTATAAAAATATGAAACCAACATATAACAAATGTCAATATAAGAATGCCGTCACGCCAGCATCATATACCGGGGACGCTAAAATGTTTGTAAAGGTTTCTTTAAAGTAATCCACTGAACTGTGACTAAAGACGCCTAATGAAAGAGGAAGATGTAAACAACGTTACATTAAAAAAAAAAAAAAAAGAAGTTGTCCTATCCTCCCTTTCCCCATCCTCTTTTTTTCCGGAGCCTTTCTCAGCGTAAACCACAGTTCCCACATAGGGTGTCACGTAAATAAATTACGCCTTTCTGTTTTGTATGTGTACGTTGTTCCCTTACTCCCTTTTGCTAAACTTCTTAGTCACAGTTGGGTGGATTAATTTCTTAGTATTAACTTAACTGCAGTCACCCCTGTTTCCATCACCCCGATGGTCTTTAATTTTGTTTTTACATTTGGTGATTTAGTAGAATTCAAAGTGATTTAACATAGTTAAATATTAAACAAACATTTATGTTTCAGGTCGGTCCGTTCAGAAGCAGGGACCCCTGCGACTTAAAATGTCAATGTGAGG
>CAJHNH020000554.1:17500-112500 GCA_905116865.2 Candidula unifasciata
GCGTTCGCAACGCCTAAGCCACAGACGCCGACCATTGATCTAAAAAATTTACCATTTTGATCTGTCTCGAGGACTGTCTCGTTTAGTTCTTCTATAGTTTCTAATCTGTGCATGTGTTTCCAACACATACCCCTCTCAAGAACCCAAGTCTACTTATTGTTCATATAGTTTTTTTTTTTATTTCAAGGACAGTGTAGGTTTAATGACAGTAACGGTTATATGACAGTATAGGTTTTATGACAGCATAGGTTTTATGACAGTATAGGTTCTATGACAGTATATGTACTATCACATTGTGTGTGTGTGTGTTGTACATGAAGATGATGATGACCACTCTTTTTTCATCAAGTATGAGTACGAAGATGACTGATGAGGCCGATGCGGGCCCGAAAAAGTTCTTGGACAGTGAGGACAGGGAATAAGCGTTGTGCCAGGGAGAGGATCTCCTGCAGTCGCCTTTCTGTTCATCCTTTTCTCAATCAGTCTGGCTGTTCTGTTTGCTTCACATGTAGCCCCGCCCTTGTGTAGAGTTGCACACCGTGTATTTCGGTCTTGAGAGGCAGCCTCCCAATTGGTGTCATTCATCCCAAATGCTTTGAGTGAAGACTTCAAGGTGTCCTTAAAGCGTTTCTTTTGACCGCCTTGGGAACGTTTCTCATTTTGCAGCTTACCATAAAAGAGTTATGTGGGGAGCCTGTGATCTGGCATGCGTGCGACGTGACCAGCCCAACGAATTTGATACTGCATCAGTACAGTGTGGATGCTCCTCGGTAGAACAATCTGTACTGAAGTGGATTCCAGGTCACTGTGGCTTGGAAGGCAATGAAATAGCAGACAGATTGGCCAGAAGCGGCAGTAACATGGTACAACCAAATAGCGACTTAACCCACCAAGAGACGAAAACATTAATACAATCTAGTATCCAAGAAAGGTTGGCTGGATACCCACACAAGATTTTCTCCCCAAGACTCACTTCATCCCCTCTCTAGAGAAGGACAGTGTTTTATATTCAGATTAAAGACTGGGCACAACAGATTTCGTCAACATATGTTAAAATTTTTCCGTGTAGGAAATGCGGAGACGTGTCCCTGCAGCGTGGAACCCGAAAATGCTGAGCATGCTCGAACACTGTGAACTGAATGCTGACAACAGAGACGCAATCTGGCCGGTTCCAACCACAATGAAGACAAAGCTGTGTGGTACACGAGAGGATATGGACTGCACGATAGCTTCCATAAAGGCTACCGGCCTCCTGATATAAGGTTTTCTGACAGAAGGATCAAAGAAGAAGCAGACTTTTCTTTTTTAGCTTCTACTTGTCTGCTCCCTTCTTCTTCTAATTCCTTTAGCTCCCCCTTTCCACATCCTCATCACCCCCTTCACCTCTTCCTTCCCCTGTTTCTCTCCCGCCCCCAACCACCCATCGTTTATCCCACGATAGATCCTAGTTCTTTAAACAACTGATAACCCTGACTGTGCTAGCCAACCAACTGAAACATCCACATCTCAACTTGTTTTACATAAACTGGTTTGACCAGGTAAACGTAGCTGTTTTATTCTGGCAGCTGTATTTGTGCACACATTAAAAATGCATTCACGTGGGTTTTTTGTTGTTGTTGCAATTAGGGTGTGTCGCCACAAAGAAAACATGGAGAGGGGGCAGTAATAAAAACAAAAACAATTATTTTTATTAATATTATTATTATTATTTTAATTATTATTATTAAGCAATTCAGCAATGCTGAAGCTCTTTAACCACACTCTCTGCCATCGAAAATGATTAGGGCAGAGAGGACACAAGGGGCTAAATCCTTACTTAACTGTACATCATCATCATCATCATCATCATCATTATCACCATCGCCATGTTCTCCAGCGTAAATACAAAATATTTTGATTTAAAAAGATACACATAAACGAACACTCAAAACAAGAAACGTCTTTACATGATGGCAGGTTGGGTCTCTGCTCCCCTCAAGTTATCAAAGTTACTACGTAAAACTCAGCCACGACCGGCTCCAGCTGACGGACCGTGCTGCTGACGTCACTGGGTCGTCCTAACGATGCGTTAACGCAGAGGATTTATTTTCGACAGTGGCGAGGAAAGACAACTTAAATTTTAATTCTAAGTATCTACATGTTTTCTTTAAAAATTTCACAATTTTTAGCGAACTTTCTTTGATTATTGCCGTAGCCTGGTGCTTGTTGGTTGCATGGCTCCCAGATTAAGTACCGCTGTGGTGGTGTTAGTGGTAGTTGACATGATGACGTCAGTTGCACGGCCCGTCAGCTAGTGGTCGTGGCTCAGTTGTACTAAAAATAATTGTGGCTGGTGTTGGTGGGTGGAAGGGGGTAGCGGGTATCCAAGTTTGCCGTGGTGGCCTAAATGTTCTGGTAAAAGTTGTAGTGCAAACCCAATGGTGTTTTGATGATAGGCACTTGTAGGGTGAGTGGTGGTGTCGTGGATGGTGGTGATACATTGTAGTAGTGGTGGTGTTGGTGGTGCTCAAATGTAGTGGCGGTAGTGTTTTTAGGGGTGATATCTGTAGTAGAGTGGTGTGTTGATGGTGGTGATCTTTAGGTAGTAGCGAGCGTGACGATGATCACTGGGGTAATGATAAGTGCTTAGTAGTAATGGTGGTGTTGATAGTGTTGATAGTTGTAGTAGTGGTGGTGATGGTGGTAGCAGTTGTAGTAGTGGTAGTGTTGATAGTGGTGATAGTTGTAGTAGTGGTGGTGTTGATGGTGGTGATAGTTGTAGTAGGTGGTGCTTTGGTAGTTGTAGCAGTAATGGTGATGATGGTACTGGTGATCATAGTTGTAGTAGTTATGGTGGCGTTGATGGTGTTAATAGTTGTAGTAGTGGTGGTGATGGTAGGGGTAGTTGTAGTAGTGGTAGTGTTGATTGTGTTGATAGTTGTAGTAGTGGTGGTGATGGTAGTGGTAGTTGTAGTAGTGGTAGTATTGATGGTGGTGACAGCTGTAGTAGTGGTGGTGTTGGTGGTGGTAGTTGTAGTAGCGGTAGAGTTGATGGTGGTGATAGTTGTAGTAGTGGTGGTGTTGATGATGGTAGTTGTAAAAGTATTGTTGGTGTTGGTGATGACAGTTGTAGTAGCGGTAGTGCTGATGATTGTATTTGTAGAAGTAGTGGTGCTGATGGTGGTGATAATTGTAGTAGTGATGGTGTTAGTGATGGTAGTTGTAGTAGTTGTAATAATATTGGTGGTGTTGGTGGTGATAGTTATAGTTGCGGTAGTGTTGATGGTGGTGATAGTTGTAGTAGTGGTGGTGTTGGTGGTGATAGTTGTAGAAGTGATGGTGTTGGTGGTGATAGTTATAGTAGCGGTAGTGTTGATGGTGGTGATAGTTGTAGTAGTGGTGGTGTTGGTGGTGATAGTTGTAGAAGTGATGGTGTTGGTGATGATAGTTGTAGTAGCGGTAGTGTTAATGGTGGTGATAGTTGTAGTAGCGGTTTTGTTGATGATGGTGATTGTTATAGTAGCGGTAGTTTTTGATGGTGGTGATAGTTGTAGTAGTGGTGGTGCTGATGGTGGTGATAGTTGTAGTAGTGGTGGTGTTGATGGTGGTGATAGTTGTAGTAGTGGTGGTGTTGGTAGTGGTAGTTGTAGCAGTAATGGTGGTGATGATACTGATCACGGTAGTTGTAGTTGTAATGTTGGTGTTGATAGTGGGGATATTTGTAGTAGTGGTGGTGATAGTGGTAGTGGTTGTAGTAGTGGTAGTGTCGATGTTGGTGATAGTTGTAGTAGTGGTGGTGGTAGTTGTAGTAGCTGTAGTGTTGATGGTGGTGATAGTTGTAGTAGCGATGGTAGTGTTGACTAGGGGTGTTGATTGTGGTGATAATTTTAGTAGTGGTGGTGATAGTGGTGGTAGTTGTAGTAGTAGTCGTGGTGTTGATGGTGATAGTTGTTCTTAGAGTAGTAGTGGTCTTGGTGGTGGTGGTTGTAGTAGTAGTAGTGATGTTAGTGGTAATGATAGTTGAAAAAATAGTGATGTTGGTCATATTTAAAGAAGTAGTCGTGGTGGTATTGGTGATGATAGTGATGATAGTGCTGACGGCGGTAGGTGTAGTAGCCGTGGCTATAGTTGCGCTGGCGGTGGTAGCAGTTGTTTTGTTGGTTTGTAGTAGTAACAATAGTCATGTGCAACGACACAAAGAAAATATTGGGCGTAAGGACTCAACATCATCACCACCGCCTCCTCTTCTATCTACAGACTTACACACTGTCTATGCAAGCACGGGGGAGGGGCGTTCTCGCGTGGCTTGAGGCACCACACTCCGCACACACACAAGAGAATTTAGGGTGGGGAGAACTGAGCGCCCCCCCCCCCTCTTCCCTCCCCACTATTTCCATTAATTTTTTTGTTTTGTTCTTTTGTTTTTGTTTAAGGAAATAAAAAAAAAGGGGGAGGGGTGAACCGTCTCTTTCAACCGTGTATTCAAAGTTGAATACAAAATAAATATAATAAAGTACTTGAAATAATATGAAATGTGTAAATAAACACACTTATACAGATAATGTATATTCCTGATCAAAAGGGGGCCTGTAGTCTTTTCAAAACAGTATTGAGGGAACGGGAAGCTAATCATCCCCCCCCCCCCCCCCCACCACAACCCCCACCTCCAATAAAAATAAGAGTGTATGTGGTTCAAAAGACCTGAGCCCGCTCCGACCTCCTCACCCCTATATTTTTCCCGTTTCCCCTACCCCATGTCCCCATAGTTATACTGAGTGCACTGAAGCCAATCTCAATTGTGAAGACGGTACATAATAAAATTTCTAATATATTAGTAACTACAATCGTTGATTTAATAAAATCCTGCATATGTGTGAGTTGTGTCCCTTCCTGCCCTATGAGTTTTAAGTTCAGTCTGTCATAATATTAATTATACTTATGACAATCTATTTCACGCGTAGGACGCCTGGCTCTCTAGCGTAGTTGGCTAAACCAGATTGCGCGGTGATCGGGTGACGAACTCCTTGTGGTCCGGGTTCACTCCCGAGGGTGGGCAGAAGAGCCATATTTCTCCCAGATCTACGGTATTTACAATGGAATCAAGGCCGAAAGGTTGCAATAGCCATAATACCGAGCCTCAGGGTTAATAACTCATGGCTTCTGGATACTAAAACAAACAAACATCACGCGTAGGACTGCATGGTATGCCACTAAGTCGAGCCACTACAGATTCCCTAATTATAACTTTTGTGTAGGTTGAACTGGGTAACTGAGTTTTGACTACTCTGGGGTAAATGGAGGAGCGTCGATATAGCTGCGGAGTTGCGTGCGGACGGCGACACAGTCTGACATTTTCTTATCATCTTTCCGTACTGGTGGCAAAACTTAAAACTAGGGCTCTACCGAATAGTGATTTCCACTATTCGGCCGAATTCGAATAGCTGGACCAACTATTCGGCCGAATACGAATACGAATAGTGAATCATCATCATCAGGTGCTTTGCCGACTGGTATGGTCGATTATGCCTCGCCACAATCTGCGATCTCCTGCAGCATGTATTAGTTCGTGTGCTGACACACCTCCATGCCATGCAACAAGACTGTCAAGAATCTTCTCTTCCTCTATCCCTCCTTCCACAGATCTTTCCAGTGGTCACGTTCCATTCTCCCTCATCTTATAACATGGCCGAAAAATGATGGCTATCTCCTCCTGATGTCTGTGAGGAGTTGTCTTCAGGCTCCCGCCTCTATCAAGACATTTTGGTTCCTTTTTTCTTTTCCTTGTCCAGGGTATTTTAAGCATTGTTCTGTAATACCACATCTCTGAGCACCACTCGCCTCGGTTCGATGTTCATTCACTAGTCTTCTTGTAGTGAGCACTGCCCGACCCAGTTCACTGCTGGTTTACCAACCTCATTGTAGTAAGCACCGCTCGCACCAGTTCGATGTTCTTTCACTAGTCTTCTTGTAGTGAGCACTGCTCGACCCAGTTCATTGCTGGTTTACCAGCCTTTTTGTAGTAAGCACCTCTCGCCCCAGTTCGATGTTCGTTCACTAGTCTTTTTGTAGTGAGCACCGCTCGCCCAGTTCGATGTTCGTTCACTAGTCTTTTTGTAGTGAGCACCGCTCGTCCAGTTCGATGTTCGTTCACTAGTCTTTTTGTAGTGAGCACCGCTCGCCCCAGTTCAATGTTCGTTCAGCAGTCTTCTCGTAGTGAGCACCGCTCGCCCCAGTTCAATGTTCGTTCACTATGCATGATATTTTAAGCATTGTTCTGTAAAACCACATCTCTGAGGCCTCTAAAAATTGTTGGTCTGCCTACCGATTGTCCAGGACTTACAGCCATTTGTTAAAACTGGATGTATGTAGCAAGCAAGAATGATTTTTCTAACCTTCAATGACAAAGATATATTGCATAAGATGTTCTTCATTTTATAAAATGCAGTTTGTGCCTGTCCTATTATGTTTCTTATTTCAGTAATGCATCTTCCATCTGAAGTTTTCCATTTGTCCAGATACTTAACTTTCCTTACTTGTCCCAAAATAAAACCATGGACTTTTATTAAACATTTAGGATTAATTATTTTCTTTGATACCATCATTACTCCTGTCTTCCCACTATTCAAACTGAGGCCCATTCTTCCACTTTCGTGTATAAAATAGATCTAAAAAGAAAACATCCATAATGTCAAAAGTACGCTGACATTTTACTTCACAAAATGTAATACAGAATAGTAAACATTTAAATACATTTCATGTTTTGCATTCCTCAGTCAGTCAGTCTGTGGTAACTAATACATAGGAGTGAAAGTATTCTTAGTTTTATAACAAGTAACTAAACTTGTAAATTGTCACTGACAGCTTAATTAATCCATGAAAGCGGCATTAGCTTTACATACCCCCCCCCCCCCCCAAAAAATCGTTCCATGTTGTCAGCATTAAGGCAGCTTTTTGTCTCACTGAAGGCATTTCCAGCTTTACTAAACAGACATTCACTTAGTACGCTCGTAGATGGTGCACAAAGATAACGCTGGACAGTATGAACCAAGGTGGGAAATCTTGACATGTTTATTTTCTACCAGTCCATGAACGGGTGTAAGGTAACCACTATTCGTATTCGGCCCGACCGCAACTATTCGGCCGAATACCGAATAGTTATTAGGTCCCCTATTCGGCCCCGAAGCGAATACGAAGCTAATATTCGGTACAGCCCTACTTAAAACTACCCCTTCCGCCCCCTCCCAACTCCCCTTTTAACACCACCATCCCGGGCTGCGATTTTTCATTGTTTCAGATGCCATCTTATCTTGTATGCTGTCTTCTCTCATCGGTGTAAGTTAATGGTTTCTTGGCTCTCCTGTCAACTACGGCCGGTAGACAACAGTAGACGCCCGGTTAGTCGGAGTTCTGTCCCTTGGCTACAGTGCAATTACGGAGTTGAAAAGGCACGAATCACAACACAAAGTGACGTCGACATGGCTGCTAGACCTAGACCACGTGCCGCGACTCACATTAGCGACCACGTTCTTGCGACGCAAGACTTAGTGGCCGTAGATGTGACACCTACTGAAGCGCAAGAGTCGGCACCAATTGGGCACTAGCCGGGCGCTATTGCCGTCATATTTAGCAGAATGTCAATGGCGAAACTTTTTTTAATTTTTTTTTTATTTTTTCCGGGTCGGTCTCCCCACATGCCCAGCCTGGCCGCCCGACCACCCGAAGGATATTACGTCGGTAATCCAGGCTGAACGGGGAAACCGACCGGCAGATTTTTTAAGATGGCATTTGCCGATTGGGTTTCTCCCGTGATTTGTGGATGTGACCGATCCCGGGCTCTTTTGGCCAGACCAGTGCAGCAAGGCTGCACTTTGATCTTAGCCAAAAGGCCGATGGCGAAACTGCCAGAAGCAGCACAATGTCGGCCAGTATTTAGAACTCCTGGCTAAGAATTATCACATATAGCGGCCGTCATTATGGGTAAGTACTCGACGTTACATGTGGTACCCTAACCCAAACCCTAACCCAAACCCTAACCCTAACTCTAACCCAAACCTAACCCAAACCCTAACTCTAACCTTAACCCTAACCCTAAACCCAAACCGCAACCGTATGATTATAGCAGGGCAGTGCACGCTGTATATTGCCAACACACAGTAATTGTGTCAATTGCTTCGTTCCCTCCTTCTCCACTCCGTAATTGCACTGTAGCCAAGGGACAGAACTCTGACTAACCGGCCGTTTACTGTTGTCTACCGGCCGTAGTTTACAGGAGAGCCGGTTTCTCTTATACCCTTCAACTTCTTCAATTCGTTTTACAACAGTGGCTGTTTATTATTCATTATCCCCTTTGTCTCCGAATGGGCCACACATATCGCCCCTTTATTTATGTTATATATATATATATACACACACACACATACATACATACATACATACATACATACATACATACATACATACATACATACATACATACATACACACACATACATATTTTTAAACATTGGCATTTAATGCTGGTTGTTTTAAAACATCTTCCCCAGCTGCCAAATAATTATTTTCTTTAATTACTTTGATTACCTCTCATACTAAAATCTGAAAAGGAATTTGTTGAGGTGGTAAAGGGTGTTTGATAGAAACTCTCGGTAGACTCCACATCTTTCAAGCAAAAATTTCCTACTGTTAAGTAAGTAAAGGACCCTTTTAACATCACTGGGGCATGGGACATATGGAAAAGGTATTCAAACAACAAAAGTAAAGAATCCTTGTCAATCCTGTGGTGCATCGGGTATTGGTGCTAGACTTATAAAGGTCTATTCGCTCTCGGATGGTGACTTTTCCAGTCTAACTCCGGTCTCCTTTGATTCCCGCGGCATTACATGGTACCCATCATAGTCTGGGTTAGCATGAGAGAGCCAAGGTCATTTTCTAGAAATCATATCACTAGGCTGCTTCGACTCCCTGGGCATAACGAACTAAAACACTATTTGCATAGATCAGAGTTAATTAACTAATTTTACTTAAATACCAAACTGTTAAAAGTAGGGGGATCGTATAGGCCAGAAGCTCCAAGCTCTGGGTAGAAAGACCATTTAAGACAAACCAACTGGCAATGATCAGTGGACCACTTGCTAGATTTGGCAGTCAGTTGAATAGCCCTGGCATCAACCACAATAAACACTGGATAAATGTTGGGCTATGTCGTGCTCTGATAGAGAGATTCGACCGCATCAGGGAGCACCCTAAGGGAGCGGCATAAACAAGGAAATCAAAATAGTTTGAATTTTTGATCTGACATTGCGAAGCCATAAGGGGCGGCAGTTCAAAAACTTGCATCATACTGAGAAAATCTACCGCACTGGGGTTGAATAATTTATATGATCAACATCGCCCTTCAGTGTTTAGTCCCACAATATTTCCTGCTATTTACTACATTATGTTACATGTAAATTCGCCATTTACCACCCGCCGAGAAAAAAATACAGTATAAAGAAACAGTCAACCCAGACGCGAAGTAAAGCTAGTCAGCTTCCGAATTTAACAAAACAAAAAGATAATCATTAAAGACAAAAGGATGGTCAGGGGTAGAAAACCTTCATCAACACACAAAAACAACAGAACGCTCTCTTCTGCGTGCTTCTACTGCTTCAGCGCCGATGGAGATTTCATGAAAGACTTCAACCGAAAAATAAGTGATTCTGTGAATTCTGGTTTGTAATTGTATCCTTAACGACTTAGCGTGAGTTGGTTGAGGGCCTATGCTCCATTGGGGGATAGAAAGGCAGAAGAAGAAGAATTGTATCCTTGTACGGATGTTTCGTGTGCTGATGAAGATTTTCTAGCCGCAACAGTCATTCTCGATTGTGGTTTTCTGAAATGTATAGTTTTTTTTCTCGTCAGGGTTGATATTTTTTTCATGATAGGAACCAGAACCTTTTTATGGCGGTACGCAGTATCAGCACCTTTTTTTTTTTTTGGTGCATCATTTTTCAGCGACATCAAAATAGACAATTTGTGGTAAGTACCGGCACCTGTTTAAAACACTTTGTAGTGAGTATCGGCACCTGTTTAAGACATTTAGTGGTGAGTATTGGCTCCTTTTCTGCTAGGAAAGAAAGACTCGATCCTTGATCAGAACAAAATAAGGAGATTGCTGATTGTTTTATTACCTACACTTTTTTTTAAAATATATTTGAAACAAACAAAGGAGAATGAAGAAACGAAACGAACAAACAAACAAACTTTATTTTTAAAGGATTAAGGACTGGGCACACAGATATATCTAACATTCTGCCCTTTTCAATCCACTCTTTGAATACCGTTATTAATTCGACTATTATTTTCTTCTTCTTCTTCTTCTTCTTCTTCTTCTTCTTCTTCTTCTTCTTCTTCTTCTTCTTCTTCTTCTTCTTCTTCTTCTTCTTCTTTTCTTCTTCTTCTTCTTCTTCTTCTTCTTCTTCTTTCTTCTTCTTCTTCTTCTTCTTCTTCTTCTTCTTCTTTTCTTCTTCTTCTTCTTCTTCTTCTTCTTCTTCTTCTTCTTCTTCTTCTTCTTCTTCTTCTTCTTTCTTCTTCTTCTTCTTCTTCTTCTTCTTCTTCTTCTTTCTTCTTCTTCTTCTTCTTCTTCTTCTTCTTCTTCTTCTTCTTCTTCTTCTTCTTCTTCTTCTTCTTCTTCTTCTTCTTCTTCTTCTTCTTCTTCTTCTTCTTCTTCTGCCTTCGAGCCCTTAAGGTTCATTGCTGCAGATATCACCTGCCTTCACTCATTTCTCTGGTTGGCCTTTTCTTTCCAGTTGGTGACACTAAGTGATTGCAGGTGTGTCTACTATTATTTCATAGTTAATAATAAAAATAATAATGAGATGCATGCTCACATAGCTTGACCACAGAGCTTACGAAAGACACGAATTCAAACTTGATCTGAGACGGGCAGTGATGCTGTCAGAAGATCAACGCTGATCGCCCTCGCTTCTAGATATGACCAACGATATAGGGACCATATGTCGGTTCCAGCTTAAGCTGTCGTCAACATCCGTACCGTTGCCGTAGTTCTGTAACCAGCGGCGCTGACTCACAGAAAACATTACAGTGGGAGCCTCAGTAAAGTAAGTAAGTAAGTAAAGGACCCTTTTTCAGGCCACATTTGACAAATAGTGCCAGACCTATATTTTTCAGACCAACCAGCACTCGGAGGTAATGTGATCAATACCCTACCGGCCACCTTTGCTTCCCAGGACTTCAACTCGTACCCACTCGAAGTTGGTGGGTTGACCTGAATTTTTTTTTTGGGGGGGGGGAGGGAGGTCTTTTTCGTTCAGACTCTGATCCACGCCCATCAAATCCGCAGGATAGAGTCTAGCTGCTACTCTACGGAGGCCTTAGATTGGTTAATAAAATATAGGTCTAGCCCTATTTGCCCAATTAGGGCTGAAGGGGTAAAAAATGGTCCTTCGCTATTTTTGTTGTATATTTGTAATAGTATATGTATAAACAAAGGCTTCACAGCAAAGCTTTTATAGGTTAGTCCATATAGCTGAGACCTCACTCCCCTCTCCCACCATTTTTGCGGGGGGGGGGGGGGTTGTAGTGCTTAATTCCCCCAAGTTCATGCGCCCCTGTTGATAATCAGCCGGGAAGTTGTGTCACCAATATAAAGCAAGTAGGGATTTCCGAAGCGCTCACCCACTGATGGTAATGAACCAACAAATAAGACATTAACTCCGCGGTAAATATGACCTTGAATAGTTTATCCCTATTGCAAACTTCAAAGTCAAGGTCGTTGTCTGTTCTGGTCAACAACCCTTTATCAGATATCGGCCTTGACACGGGTAACTAACGTTTGTTGTGTTATCTACTGCAAAATTGTGTTGTCATGTTGTCGCCTGTAACGCTTCTTCTCGTTCTTGTTCTTCTTCGTATTATTCCTGTCAATATGTTTTATTAATTACTCGTATATTATTGTCATCACTTTTATATATATTTTTTAACACACAAAAAAAAAAACGGCACTAACGACAGCTACTACTACTAATACTACTACTACTACTACTACTACTACTACTACTACTACTACTACTACTACTACTACTACTACTACTACTACTACTACTACTACTACTACTACTACTGCTACTACTACTACTACAACTACTGCTGCTACTACTATTACTATTACTACTGCTGCTGCTGCTACTACTACTACTACGACTACTAATTCTACTGCTGCTGCTACTACTACTGCTGCTGCTACTTTTACTACTGCAACTACTATTATTTCTGCAACTACTAATGCTGCTGTTGCTGTATCCGCTGCTACTACTACTGCTACCACTACTTCTATTACATTAATTACTACTACTACTATTACTATTATTGCTGCTGCTACAACCACTGCTGTAACTATAAAAACTGCAGCTATTATTTATGCGGCTGCTGCTATTAATTTTACCACAAATGTAAATTCCTGTCAATCCTTTATTCTTATTTTTTTTTTTTTTTTTAGTTTTGATATCCTCATTGAAACTTTTGAACCATGTAAGCGCCATTTGTTTGCTGTGCTCTCTGTGTTTCGTCAAGCTTAAACCTTGTGCTGAGGTGGTTGTTGTATTATCCATTCTGCGTTTTGTTAACGGCGTTCGTCTTGCATCTGAAATACTCTTTACCACCACCATCCACCCACCCTCCATTTTTTGTTACCTGTGCTAAACACATTTAGCTCAACCGTGACTTGAACACAAAACGTGTACAAACATTAGGCCTACACAACAGACAGACTGAGGATAAAATGCACATACATCTTCCACAGGCAAAACACCCATTTTGAGAATTGTCCAGATCGCGCCAGCAATTTTCAGTCAAACGATACACACACAAGTGCATATGCAGAAAGTGAAGTCATGTTTGGAGAAGAGAACTGTAATCAGAACAAACTGTATAAATTGTGGCAAACATCGCTGCAGTTACCAGCATCCCAATAACCACACGTATAAAATAATAGGCCATAATACAACAAGAAAATGATAGCATGGAATACATTTTATGGAATTTTGCAACTATATATATATATATATATATATATATATATATATATATATATATATATATATATATATATATATATATATATATATATATATATATATATATATATATATATATAAGTATAATACTATAAACCACCATGCATGTCGTAAAATACAATCAGAGAGAACTGATATACGTGTGACTATCTATCACTGTAGCTGTCAAATACCGCCGGTTATGAAAAGGTTTACATAAGTTTTTTTTTTTTTTTTTGCGTGAGGTGGCGGTGGATGTAAACTTCAGTGGGAAATGAAAGGATGAGAACGAACGAACGAACGAATGAACGAACGAACTTTATTTTTAAAGGGTTACAAATTAGGCCTGTCTTACATTCTGCTCTTCTAAACTCCCATCTTTCACATAGCAGTTGTATTTCATCAATACAGCATGTTATGTTCATGTAAGAATATGCATATTATGAATATCAAGTCAAAAACAAAAGCATGGGTAGTAAAATATGTGCGCATGCTCGCGAGCGAACACCCACACACCCACATACACATGCAAACCCATTCACTCACTTACATCCACACACATAGGCACCCAATACACACATACATCCACATACATACGAACATGCACACACACACACACACACACACACACACATGAGAGAAATGAAGAGAGGATTACCTTCAATGCAGAAACGACCTTACAGCACTCAAGATATTGTACAAGAAGCCGTCACAATACGGGTTGGGATATAGTTTCGTCGCCCAGCTTCTGAGTTGAGTGCATGGCGTGACATTGTGAGCTATGTGTGTTTTTCGTTTGCACAGGAGCGGAGCAACTATGGGGTGATCCGTTTGCTATGAAGCTGAAACTAGCTAGGATTACCAGATTACAATACGGGTGTGTAAGCCCTACCCCGGCTGTATACCCCCTTCGGGTTAGACTGGGTTTCTGTGAAAAATCTTTTTTTTTTTTTTGGTAGTTAAAATCCACAACTGAAAAGCAATGATTTATTCCCCGTCTACACACATTCGGGTGGGAGGGATAACAAGCAGGTTGACAGACTTGCTGCTGCCGTTCCTCTTAGCCGTAAGCTACTTTATGATAAAGCGGACGTGGTGTAGGATCCGGGATCTTCTGTGACGTCATACCCTATAAGGCGTATATGAAAAGAAGAGAAGAACTTATATCACGGGGCAGACCAAGAACAATATGGAAAGATAACATCAAGTTAGAGGCGACAATCGCTTCTCCAGTTTCAACTCTAATTAGAAAACGATTGCAACCTGTGTAAACAAAAAGACTTGGTAGACTGACTACCTTGGTAGCAGAGGCATTTTACAGTTAGCATTTGTGTTTTTGTATCTGATAATTTTTTTTTTTTTTATTTTACTCAAAACGATTCATTTCTTTAATTTATCGTTGCTACTTCTGCAGTGTGACACATGTGTAATAAGAATACAAGCGACTGGGAAAATCAGAGATAGAAGGTGCAGAGGATGACTGAGATTATGCTGGACGGGTAAAGACGGTGGAATAAAGAAATATAAATTGAACTGATCCAAAAAAGAAAGATCTGTGATAAAACGGAGACGCATATTTACTCCACAACTTTGATGATGGTGAAGATGAAGATGATAATGATGATGATTGATGATGATGATTGACGATGATAACGATAACTGATGATGATGAGGATGGTGACTGATGATGATGATAATAATGATTGATGCTGATGATTGATGATGATGGTGATGATGATTGAGGATGATGATGATAATGGTGATAATGACTGATGCTGATGACTGACGATAATTGTGATGATGATCATGATTAATGATGATGATAGTGATGATAGTGATGATAATGATGATAATGATTGATGGTGATGGTTGATATGATAATGATGATAATGATAATTGATGATAATGGTGATGATGATAATTTATGATGATGATGATGATGATAATGATTATAATGATGATGAAGATGATGATGATGAGTATGAAACTGACAAGACACGAGACATATGCCCAGCATTAAACAGAGCAGGTCATTGTCCGAAAACCTTGGTTTGATTTTTACATGCTGATCAACCAAATGCGGATATGCAATAAATTAGCATGAATTAACACTCTAACGTGTCGCTTGTGTAGCTTCAAGAACATGACAACCCCTGGCTAATGCCTTTGAAGATAATAAAAGTTGAGATTAAGAATTCCTGTTCATTCCGTAGGCGTACAGAGTTTATTTGTTTTCTATGTCCCACATTGCTGGATCGTGGGCTCCATATTGCCAATATCAAATCGGTCGCCTTTACTTCTCATGTAATCCCCTGTGCCCGTTGTAGGTGGAGACGACATACTATCGAATGAGACATTATTACTGCAATGAGTTTCAAACATATTATTACCGGTCTTGCTAGCCACTAAGCTACCTTAATGATCTTTAAGGTAAAAGGTAAAAACTCTAATTTATGTTTCAGTGGAGGCATTATGAGATGACTCATTATTAGTAAGAACTTCTAAGCAATTATATTACAATTCATATCTAAATTACAACTTATAAAAGTATCTACAAAACAATATTCGAAACATTACTACAAATTACATAATTGTCATAATTTGTTTATCCATATACACTCTGTGAATTCGATGAGCACGTAGTACATGTAACGAACTCAGGCCTAGCTCCGCCTATCTACACACTTACGATTGACGGAGTCCGGCCAGGACACTGTGATTGACGTTCAGTCTTTGCCTTAATCTGTAAAACGCGCAAATGTAAGGGGCGGGAACGTCATATTGGTCGACGCTTTTACGGCGACCACGCGTGATTTAAATTACAGGATGTGAGCGCCTTTAACGACCCCATAATATGTACAACTAGTCCTAACCTCAACCATCCCACTCCCTCCCCACGCACTGAACCTAGGTCCCACGAGATAGTGCAATCTACAGCAGTAGACAGGGATAACTCTGTAACCTTGAGCAACGTGGACCAGCCTGACCAAGCATCAGTGAAAGGTGACCAAATGTGTAGATGGGCAGAGCTGGGTCTTAGTTCGTGACTAGTTCCAGCACATTATATCCCAGTTATAACACTATGTGATGAACAGGATATTTTTAGAAAATTACTACTACTAGTACTACTACTACTACCACTACCACCATCATTACTACCGCTACCACAGCCACCACAACAACCACTAATACTACCACTGCCACCACTATTACTACAACAACAATAACTAGTATTACTGCTACTATAACTAGGGTTAGTAACACTACGACGACGACGACAACGACGACAATATTAGGGCCTTGTTTTTCAAACAGTAGTCATCAGATCGGTGCAGGTAAATTTCTTGGAGGTCTGTAAAAACTATTCACCCAATCATTATTTAATAACTAAAATAAGTTCTACATTATGTTTTGTGTGTGACAAAGGCTCTCTCAGAGAAAGTAAACAGTCCATGATGTGCCCATAATTAATTTGCGCAGTATTTTGTTTATATCTTAGTTGTCTGAACATACAATAAATATTGAAAAAATAAAATGCGTAACTTTTTTTTTACTTCTGTATCTGTGACCAGTTATGATCGCCAGCTACACTTTACATTGCAATTTCCATGTACTTTCTGTGAGTGCCGATCAATACATTGTGCGTGTGTTTATTACATTTATTATTAACAAATACGCCACTGGGTTTAGCTCTCGGGCATAGTGAAAAGAAAGCACACGGTTGCTTACGCCACAGTTATTCAGAAACTGTAACTGTTACGTGTGAAAGGTACGTTTCTAGCCCTGTACTTTGATGCTAGCTGCGCTCGCATACTCTCAACAGTAAAAAGATGAGGAAAATATCACGTGATCGCCTCCCCGGTGCAATCGCTGCCTGCTACTGTTTACACACCGATAGCTGGTCCTCGAAATATTTCGGTTATTTTTACTATGATCTCCCTATTTGCACACCACCGGTTGTGGGTCAACTCCATCGATAAGTTGGTTGGACTAGTCTACCGTGGTCGAGGCTTTGGGTATCACAGTCTGTTGTCTGGTATTTACGTTTTCATTTCCAAGAAAGAGACGGCCTATGAAATAGATTTTGTCACTCTCTAGGGGTGTTGTGTGTTAGACCCAGTATCTGAATGTTTTAGAAGTGTTAAAAGCTCTGGCATGGTGAAATATACAACAGTGAGCGCGAGTGCGGAATATCCCCGTGACCTTGCGTGAAAGCCAGATCGCCCCAGGCCGACCTATTAGAAGTGAGGCGGTCGGTAGGTCGTCCAAACAGAAGCGAACTCGTGTGGAGCGGTGTGCAAATGGGGAGACCAGAGTACAATTTACCAATATTTCTGCTTTTTAGTTCGGTCCGCAGGTGTCAACATGTTGAAAAACGCTGTATTATGGTATATTGGGAATATAATCAAATCGCCTTTAATCAACTTTACATTTAGTATCAGCTGTCTTTTATTGTCGGTGTTATGACAATGAAAGCTACAGTGGTGTAACGGCTAGATGCTCGCCTGCGAATCCGAAGGTCGTGTGGGGAGAAGGGGGAGATATTTTTTGTGTAAAAAGAAATGACATTGGCTTCCACGTCGACCCAGCCTTAAAAGGGTGCCAGGTAAAGTCCTTAGAAGTAAAGAAGATGGCGTGATGTTGAAACCACCGAATGCCTTCTGTAAAATATTGAGGTCTAGCCTGAAATTTTCATAACAACAAAGGGTCCTTTATTTTTTTTTAACCACTTTACATTATTTCCCTTCTTAGGTCAATTAAGGGTGCCAGGTCATTTGTAATGTGGGGATTTACGGTCACCTGGGTTGGGCAGACCAGGGCTGCCGAAGTTGGCAATTTCGTTCTATTGTGGAACTATCTGACCCTTGCCGAGCAAAACTACTTTTTGTACCACTATGATAGACGCAGGCTGTTTTAGGGCTAGGGTGACTCAAACATCGATGCATTAGACTCAACAGTTGAAGCTCAGTCTTACAGAGGTTTTACTAACCAAACGTGACAGATAGTTCTCGTTTGTTATCATCTTCCACTTGTTTCATTAATCGCTGTAGGGAGAAATAATTAGTCGATGGCTCAGGTTAGTGTCATTCTCTGTAAAGGAATTTCTTTAGTGTTGTTCTTCTTCAGCCCTTCTAGCTGTCGTATCAGATCTTCTTAGTCGTCGGCGCCTGTAAGTATAGCTGTTGTAATTTTAACCAAATTGCCAATTCATGTGACCTTCTGTTTCAGTAGTAAATACCAGTAGTTTTTTTTTTTCTTTTTCTTTTTCTGGCGGTACGCAATATCGGCACCTTTTTTACATTTCTAGCGCTACTGTAACATACAGTTTGTGGTAAGTACTCTGAACGTTTTTAGACTCGTATGGAGAGTACTAGCACTTCACCACTTCACCCCCCCCCCCATCACCCCCCCCCCCCCGCCCCCAAAGCATTGGTTAATGCCATAATTCGTTTATCATTTGCGATCCTCTGGGTGACGCCCTTTGTGAAGATTTATTACATTCGTGTAAATATTAATACAAGTACCCTTTACAGTTAACATATTTTAAGAATCCCTGAATATGAGACACTGTTGAAATGAACATTCAGCGTGAATGTGTAATCTTCATCCGGGGATTAGCCCACTCAAAGTTTGACATAGGAGACGCGCCGAGGTGACACACACAGAGCACAAAATCATTGTGACGCTTGCATTTATAGTGCGCCTGAAACGTGACATGTGAAGTTGTTGTTTAAAACACACAAACTCTCTCTCTCTTTCTCTCTCTCTCTCTCTCTCTCTCTCTCTCTCTCTCTCTCTCGCGAACTCATGCACACATACACACACATACATACACACACATCTTTGCTTTCTTAAAGACAGATCTCTGAAGAAAACAGCATGTCTGCCTAAGCTCTTCCATAGCTCAACATGCTCTTTTACATCTGGCTTGTCCAGTGGTCACTACTTCTGTTATCGGCCTCATTAGTCATCTTCGTGCTCATACTTGATGAAAAGAGTGGTTATCATCATCTCGATGGACCACACACACACACTTCTGCTATATTATAACTTTGACGGCAATAATAAATGTGAGCTTATTCATAAGCCCAGAACCTATTGACCCCCCTCCCCCCTTTTCCACCCCTTCTTTTAACTAGAATGAATACGTGCTTTTTACTGAAGATGGCACTGTGTTTTTTTTTTTTTTTTCAAATTTCTTTTCCTAATAAATTTATGTAAGCTCAAATAGAATAACGGAGCTCCTGTGAGAAAGTGCGGAGGGCTGTGATATTATTTCTTAGATCAACAGAAAGAATAAGCAGTCTGAGTTGACTATAATATCGTTTACCCTAATTTAAAATAACAGTAAGCCAGTACTTCCTATTGGAGCTTATGTGTTATCAGTAAAAACAAATTGTTGGGTATCTTGGATGATGGCGGGAAAAAGTAGGAAGCTGTTCACATAAGCGTCGAAACTTGGGAGCTCAGGTCCCTTTTAAGTTCTCCTCCAATCATTTTTTAAAAGATTTAGTGACATCCTGTAACCTCCTAAAGACTTTTCTTTAAAAATTATTGTTTATAAATTTTATATTATTTTAAGTATGTTATTATCTTTATACATTATTACATTTACCAGCTATTCAGAAAAACAATAATAATAATAATGACAATAATAATAATGTGCTAAATGGCCCCAAAAATATATATATATATATATATATATATATATATATATATATATATATATATATATATATATATATATATATATATATATATATATAATACACTTGAAATAATATGAAATGTATGAAAACAAATTTTAAAAGAAAATTTATTTTCTGTACATGCATCTTAACGCGGCAGTGATGCCACTTTTTGATTGATTGATTGATTGATTCATTCACTATTCCAGACATGACGATTATTTCTAGGATGCATCTGAGAAAACAACCCGCAATCATATTTTAAAATGCATGTCGTAAAAATTAGAGCTTCCCTGTTGAAAATGAAATTGATTTTAAAATTACTGCATTTATTAATTGCATTATTTATGACAGTCATATCCCTGTACATCGGGCGCACCCATAAGCACCCATCTTCTCCTAAACATGTTTAATTAAATAATATAATTGTTTAGTTAACTTAATAATATTAAATTATAATATACCATACCAAGTAAAAAGAATACTTAAATGAAATTGAAGAATTAATCTCAACTGAAACAACTTAAGAAGAATACACATTTCATTAGTCGTTTCTTGTGTGTGTCACCCATCAACTGTAAGCACCTGTCTGCCTCTCTCTATGATGGGGGTCTCTATGGCGAAATGGTCAAGCCGTTTGCCTCACGCTCTGAAGGTCGTGGGTTCGCTTCGGCTCACAAGTGCATTTTTTACCGAAATCCATGGGGATCGTAGCCGGGGCTAAGAAAGTCGTGCTCTGTGTGACGCTCTCAGCGGGCAGCTAGTTGCTGTACAGATAGAGACTAGGCCATATGGGATTAAACAAGGACATTGAAGTCGATCCACTCACCCTTACCTCCACCTTTACCTTAAGCCCTGTGGGTATATAGTGATATCTGTAGAGCAGGGGGGAAATTAGCTAACTTTGTGTTTTTATAATATATTATCAATGTGCACTTTTATTCCCAGCCCATGATTTAAAGCTGTTGTCAAGTTTCCAAGAATGGTTGCTAAGTGAGGATGACTGGGCAAAGCTGCCATGCGGATCAATAGCCGTGAATTTGAAAAGAAAATGCCAGTTAAGTGGGAGAACCGTGTAAACTCCAACATACACTGTGGGATTTTTAGAGGCACCTGCGGACTGTGACGCTTTAAAACGCGTATCGTTTAGTCTTTGATGTAAATCCAACCGTCGTCTTGGGTTGTACACAAGATACACTAATTAGAACAGTGAGGCATATGCTTGGGCTGACATCGGTAAAGTCGAGATTGTCACTGGCACAAGCCAAGGACTGTATGCGAGTTACCAGTTACGAAAGGCATCAGCTGTATGGCAATCTGAAAGATTTAAAAGGAGAACGGTTGAAAATAGGAAAGTCATGGCATAAGTTGAAGACACCATCGAGACGGCGGCCTCAGTCGAATAAATTACAAAAGGGGCAAGAATGCGTCGATATGAACACCCACAACAGCAGTTTCCATCAGGTGATTATTATGTAAGAAAGGGAATTAGAGAGTGGTGTAACAGTATGGCAGAATTAGAGGTACAACTGATATATGGAAAGGATGAACTAGATGATGTAGTAGTGTACACAGATGGTTCTGTTCATCAGGGTGTAAGATCTGGCAGGGGATTTTCAGCTAGAATGAAGGGAAAGATTGTGGTAGAACAATACGGAGCTTTTTTATCTACAATTTCAAGCATGAGGATAGAATTGGAGACTGCAACTTTGATTTGAATAGCAGAAAACAAAGTTACCAGAGGAATTATTGTGTTTGATTCTCAGTCGGCACTGCTAAAGGTACACAGTGAACCAATGGGGAATGAGTGGATACAAGGGATTACATCAACATTGCACGGAATCACGTGGATATACTGTCCAGGATATACAGGAATGCGAGGGAATGAAAGAGCGGATTTTCTGGATAAAAAGCGAAAGCTACGGGGGCATTCGTACTGGGCAAGGAAGATATTCTGAGGTTCATATGTGAAAGAATGTTGATAGAAGATACACGATTAGATGAAATACCACGGGCGAGAATTGGAACTCTGCGCTGGCTGCTGAAGATGAGGACAGAGCATGCATGGGAATGCCCCGAGTGCTGTGATGTCACTTCTTGACTCAACTCAACTCAACACGGGCGAGAATGTGTGAACGAGGAATTAAGTGCGTATCCGGCAAGGAGGGGCGAATAAGAGGAAGAGAACGACGTGTGGATGATCAGTGTGCTACGGGAACAGTTAGCATCTTAACCTTAAGACATTTGCTGGGGGAGACAGAGCACCCCATGGGTATGCCCGGTGTGCATCGGTAAATCAGTAATCAGTAAACCAACCGTGGTTATGTCCTTGGTGACATATTTTGCAATTTTATAATAAATTCAGAAGACTGGTTTCCATACCCTGAGAAGTATTGGGCATACAATGATAGCCTTAAATTGTGTGTCAAACCAGTTTGTACTCGAAGTGTGCTGCAGTCAGTTTAAACTTAATCGGCCTGGGAACTCAGGTAAATTTAAAAAATCCTGGACGAGGTTTCAAAACGTACTGACTGACTGACTTTCTACCCCACCAGGACATCACACAAGCGATAAACACCCAATGACACAAAGTGCCACCATGTGGATGAGGATCGCCGTGGAGAGGTCCCAGAAACCGCGTTCAGACATTTGGCCATATATATGGCCTGCCTATATTGCGGCCCCTGGCAAAAGCCAGAGTAGGGCTTCAAATGACAAAAAATTTCGTCCTAAAAAGGACGAAATTGGATATATTATATACAATTTCAAAACGTATGGGATTTATCCTGTATGTAAGAGTGATAGTTACTACACTAATGTGGTTCCTATTTATTGCATATGCCGTAACATATTTATCTGATTGTATCTACATTACAAATGAATAAATATGTTTTTTCCTTAAGGCTCACCAGCTGTAAACTTCAGCGAAGAGTTCTGGTTGTTCGTTCACTCCTGGACTCTGATCTTGCTCCAAAACTTGAGTTTTGCTTGTACATCTATTTCACATATCTGGCTTTTATTCGTAGGCAGACTGTTGGGTCCTCGCTTTTCAGGCAGATGGCCCCCGACTTAATTATTCACCTTTTACGACATGCCTGTGTAGGGGGCAGTGAGTCTATTCTTTCTTCTCCTAGATTGGGACCCTGTAATTCACACACGAAGGAACTAGATACAGAATTTGAACTTTCTGTTATCTTATCAGTTTTATCTTGTCTCATTCAGCAATGTTATGGCATTATTTTCTTGAACCTTTCGCCTGCAAAATATAAGTCCTATACAGCTTCGTCGAATTATCTTCCTTGTCAATAAGAAGGGTATGGATATACTTCATATAATCTGTTCGTCGTTGTAAACTTCTGTATGTTGTTGTTCAGTTTCAAGTTGTGTGTGATCTATTTAAGACATCGCTTGCCTCTGGAATCGAGATCGTGGTTTTTAATCTGTTTTAGGGGGAATTGTTTTTCATTGACCCGGGTTTGCAAAGCGACTAAGCCTAAAATGGATACCTGGGATTGTCATGGAAAGTAAAAGGTTTCCTTATGACACTTACCATAACGCCCATCTAGTTAAGTTAGGTGTGTATCCTTTTCAGGACGTAACAGAACCAACCGCAGCATTTATATTTTTTTTTGGCTGTTGTGGTTTTTCTAGTCAAATTTTAGGTTCAGTAGTCTGCCATTGCTTTCTGCACGGTTAGCTCTCGATACCACAGTCGAAACCAATGCAAGACAAACCGTCATTAGCTGTGATCAAACCCAGCATCCCGGCATTACGAAGCTCGTTCGCAACGCCTAAGCAACAGACACAGACTGCGCATCTAGTACTGATAAGTTTTAAAAAGTTTGGTCTACCATTATCTGTTTTTCAACCGTTGAAACGTGACTCACTGGTGGACCTGGCAAATGTCCAGAAGGACCGGCAAAAATGTAACCTGAGTACAGTAGATAGTATTTCGTTTATGATTTGCAGTCTGTAGGATTACCCCCTCATAGATGGGAATAAAAAGATGCTACTGAAAATTGTAATTCTGTGTCATCAGATTTAACAAATCGACAGCTACCTACATATGTTTTTGTTTTTGTGTTTGGTAAGCTGTCAGGAGGGGCCTGAAACAGTCTCCCAGTACTCCAAAAATGATGCAACCTGTAAGACTTACATCATTTTTGGAATAGGCTTATTATTACACTCTTCAAAACGTCCAAGTAATGTCAGTATAAATTAGAGCACATTTCAGCATTTGTAATTAAGACTTAGATATTGTAAAAAAAAATTCTTTTCTGTAATTCTTAAATTTTTAATGTTGTATTCCTTTTTATATAATTATCATTATTATTATTAATATTATTATTATTAACTATGAAATGAGGTACAAATGAAAAATTGTATGAAAGGAGCGGAGTGGAAGTGCAGAATGTTAGACGGGCCTGCGTGCCCAATTCTTAACCCTATGAAAATAAAGTTTGTTCGTTCGTTCGTTCCCCTGTTTTTTGTGTGAGACCGCGGGTGTAAAAAGGTTTGAGGATCACTGATCTAAGACCTGTATTCTATATCGGCTCTGTTTTTCTTTTTTAGTGGTAGCCGCCATAAACATCCTGAGCTGAAAATGCGACACCCCATTAATATTTTTAACTGAAAACCAAACATCCCAATTAAGTCAGTTAACCCCTCCCCCCTTCCCCACCCCCATATCTTTTGACCCAATATTTATTCTATAATTTATCAATTATTAATTAAAGAACTAATATATTTCTGACAATAAGTCTATATATAGGCATACAATTGTATAAGCCATATTAATTAATAAATAAAAACATTCTGCAATGAAAATGTCAATCGGCACATTTCTGGCATTAAAAGTATCTAAAAATATGACATTTAAAAAGATCTACAGATATAACTATATGTGACTTCTAATTTCGAGCTAATTCCCTAGATTTTTCTCAAATGGAGAACCGAGGGGACGGCCAAGGCACACTTAAAAAATTGGAACTGTCCCAGTGAAAACGGGACATATGGTCACCTTAGCAATTAAAAAAATACTAAATATGTATATCGGCGTTGCCTAAGCCCTTCTTGACAGGCGGGCCTAGGTCAATACGCGAAAAAGTAGCTCCACCGCCTCCCCTTTGATTTTGAGAAATTCCAATCCGTCTTATCTATTACTTTGACCACCTTTTTGTCACAAACAGACGTCACTTTAACTCAACTATTACATTTACAATGTAAGCTAACTAAACTATGTATTAATCCAAAGTAGAAGCTGCGTTCATAACAATGAGTTTACGCATGAAACGTTTAAAGAAGCTAATCATGTAACATTTAAAGACTTGTGTGTGTGTGCGTTCGTGCGTGCGTGCGTGTGTGTGTGTGTGTTCGTGCGTGCGTACGTGCGTGCGTGCGTGCGTGCGTGCGTGTGTGTGTGTGTGTGGGGGGGGGCAATATAAAGAAGTGAAGCCACCCTGGTGTAGCGACAAGACGCTTACCTGCGGAATCAAAGACTATAGGTTCGAATCCGAATGGAGCTGAACTTTTTTTTTTCAAATCCGGTCGACCCAACCTTAAATAGGTACCTAGGTTAATTCCTAGAAAGTAAAGGCGACCGCCATGATGTTGACCACATCGCCTACAGAGTTGAGTTAAGAATTGACATCAAAGTATTTGAGGCATTCCCACATGCGCTCCGTCTCCATCCTCAGCAGCCAGCGCAGAGTTCCAATACTAATGGTGCCAGTCGTATCTGGCTGTATGTCCGTCTTGCCTTTTCTTCTGAGCGTAGTATGCTGGCCGACCTCTCTGGTCACACCCAGTCACACCCAGGTGCATCATTCTTCCACGGCCATAATAATTTAGTTTCTCTTCTGATTCGTTACTTGTTCCCAGAGGGCTCTGACCACATCTGCTTTGTCAAGCATCAATTCACCACCCAGCGGTGCAGATCCAGCCAGTCTGTCTGTTCATTCCCCACCACGCAGGCATCACCTGGAGAAAAAAAATCCAAAGTATGCTCACTACCCGTGCCCTTGCAAGTGAAGCTTGCCACTCTGCTCGAAGCAATCATGTCTTCACCTTTTCAGCACGCTTGCATAATCCGTTTCAATTACGACATGTGGATTTATCTTGTTCTCTCGTCACCGACAAGCTGCAGTGATCGCCAGGCTATCCAGCACTAAAGATTTTCAATTGACTTTCCCTACGAACTCCAGGCACTTCTCTTCCCGCTCAAAACAAAAACATATGTGTAGATAATCAGATCATCCGGACGAGAATTGACGTGAATCAACTGTTGGACTTCCAAATCAGTAGCCGGCGCTCGCCACTTTCTGCACACCCGGCTTAATGTGATCATGACCCTACATAGGTCAGACTTTTCCTCTGGTACTCTGAACCACTCCTTTCCTCTCCCAATGTTCTTCAGCAGGCATACTTGTCTTATTGTGTCTTTTGCTTGAGCCATCCATGGTTTTCCCCTTTTCAACTTCTGATGCTCAACGGCATCCAAAGCCTCATACAGAGGATGCTCTTTATCGGCAGCTACTCTGCGGTATGACAGGCTGCAGCACCTTTAGCCTATCTGCAATAGTCGGCAATGCAAGGATGTATCGCATGCACACAATCGGGGTGTCTCTTTGTACATTCCAGGATCACCCGCATAGCTTCATTCTGTATGCGCTCCAGTCTCTCTAGCTGACTCTTCGAGGCAATGAGCAAACCCAATCCATAATCAATCGTAGAGATGATTAAGTGCTGGTATAGTGTGATCAGCATATTTTGCTCAATGTCCATTGCTTTAATGCATTAAGAACTTTTTGGGCCTTTAACACATCAACCTCTATGTGATCCTTGAAAGATAAGCTTCTGTCAAAAGTGATTCCCAGGTATCACAGTCTGCTGTCTCTCTTGATGTATCTGCCATGATTTATTTTAAGGCTTGGAACATCCGCTCTAACAATCCTGTTGTCCAAAGAATACCACGTGACGGTTGCCTTTTCTAGCTTGATTACAGCACTCATTTCTGTATACCAGTCGCTCACCTTATCTACTGTCGCCTGTAACTCTTGATCAACTTAATTCCGATCTCTCCCCTGCCTATATGCGAGAATATCATCTGCGAATGTCAGCATTCTACAAACTCCAGGTGTTTCCAGTTCCGAAATCTTGCTAGTAAACACATTGAACAGCACAGGTAAAATTGCAGATTACTGTGGTAGATACAGGGCTATAATACGGGGTTCTGAGATCCGTGAACACAGGCGGAGAGGTACGCGACGAAAATACAAAACAGCTGCTATCCAGTTAACCGAGGACAGACTCCCTTCCCCATAAGCGCTGTCATCAAGATATTACATCTGACTGTTGTAAACATCGTCTATAAAAATAGGTCAAGCCCTATATGCCCAATATTCCAGAAGGCGTAGAAAAGGCTCCTTTACTTTAGTAATAGAGGAAGCCACCGAATCATAGTTGTGAACATTTGAAATGCGTAGGCTATAGCGTTAATGTTATTTTGCTCAATCATCATCGATGCACAAAATCGTGCCTGTCCAGTCCAAACTTGCCGACGTCAGTCATGTAAAAATTTAGAATATAATCTGCGTGCAACACAAGAAGAGTTGAAGCGTGTAATATTTGAGGAAGCGACCGTTGTGAAAATTAGAAATGTGTCTGGGGATATTTTGCTTAATCATCATTGACGAGGTATCTTGCGTGTCACGCCTATACCAGCTAGCGTGAACGCCAGGGTCACGGCCCTTTGATGAACTCTTTAAGGTGAAGGTTGACATTGCCGGCTGCCAAACTTCGTATCGTCTGATTCAAGCGGGCACCTGTCCAAAGTCTTCACTGTGGCGGATTTATTATTTTTGTATGTTATTTTAATATTTCGGGTGAAATTTTAACATCGAACATGAGCAAGTATCATAGACTAGACAGTAAGACACTGCAGACTCTCAGAGATATTGCCAACAAGTTGAGGATTCATAGCATAGAGTCGACGAATGCCAGCAACTCTGGGTAAGTGTAAGTTGTCCTGTTATTGAGTTATGGGATGTTATTGATTGAATTAGGAATTGTTTGTTTACTTAACTGGCCATTGTACGTAATAAGTAAAGGACCCTTTTCCACGCCTTTAGGCGTATTGAAAATATAGGACTAGACCTATATTTTTATATTATACGTAATAATTCTATAATATAGACGAGTATAGACATAGTAAATGTCCCATTTAACAGTATTGCTATACGGTACCTGGCGTGTAGCGCTAGACTTATATTATCCGCGCCAAGAATATTTTCCTTAGGCATCTCTCCATCCTTAAAGCCGACCCTGCCTACAGACATGGTCGTAACCTCAAGGACATTCTAGTCAAGAGTAGGTTACGCCCCGCGTCTTAGCCCCATAGACCTGTATGCAGAACCTGTCAATATGTGGTACAGGTGGCCAGTCTAAAATTCCCTAACGCCACCTTCCACATACGTGAAGCATTCTATTGTACCAGCCGTAATGTCATTTATGCCATCAACTGCAAGAGATGTGGCATGAAATACATTGGTGAAACAGGTCTATGGCTGGCTGACAGGTTGCAGACATTTTTTGGAGGTTCAAAATGGTGCCCTGAAACCAGTACCGTTGCACTTCAATTCCCAGGATCACCAAGTTGTCCATGACATGGAGGTTGACAGCCATTAAATCTAGCAATTTCAGCGACAGAGTCCGCAAATCTCTTGAGAAACACTTTATTTATACTCTGGGGACTTTGACGCCCTCCAGAATGAATTGCCAACACAGTTTCATTTAAACTTCCAGGGGATTGAACTGCCCTCACAGTTTCAACCCCTACACCCCAGTTATGGCCCCTGATACTCCACAGGGGGGTATTTATTCCCCCAGCTGACACGTGCGGTCATTCTGCTGAGTAACAACCGACCTGGCCGCATCGTGATACCAGCTAAGTGATTTTTTGTATCCATGTAGTATTGTTTATTTTGTGTGTGCTGATGAAGGCTCAATAGCCACAACGTTCACGTTTTGTTTGTATTTATATTGTGAAGCTTGCTCATATACTTTTTGTTCGGGTTTATATCTTTTCAAGACTTGGCTATCAGCTATCCTCAGAATAATGGTCCCAAATTATCGAGGCCAAAAATATACCCTAACAGGGCCTTGCCACATGTAAATTGTGGACCTCTTTCCGGGGACTATACCACCACCGCTGAGAGTATCTCCCGCGGCGCGAAGTAGGGCTAAACTAGATGGCTGGAATTACTCTTTAACGGCTGAAGTTTTTCCGCGGTATGCTGTGTCGCCGGAAAGAGGTCCGCAGTTTACATGTGACTAAGGCCCTGTTAGAGCATATTTTCGACCTTGGTAATTTTGACTGTTATTCTGTGGATAGCCTTATGTATTTATTTATATAGTCGAGGAATGACAACAACTCTCGGTATAAGTTATTGGTTTGTTCACTTAATTTAAAATACTCAGTATGCGCATGTATATGAAAAACCTATGGCATAGCACCCTGCAAGCAGATTAAAGCTTCCCGAACATCATGGAGAAATGGCTCATAAACAGCATCCTATCCCGAAAGCTGATATATTTTGGACATGTTAAACACCATGGTGCTCCGGACAGAATGGTGAAAGAGGGTGCAGTTTTCATGAACATGATGCAGAGGTCGACCTCCGCGTACGTGGATACATTGAACATCACATTGAAGATCTAAAAGCACACAGAGCTGGAGAATTGGCTACAGAAACGAGCCTTTTAGGCTGGCTGTAAAGAGAATGATCTTCTGTAAAAGACATGCTGATTGGTTGATGAAACAATTGTACAAGATAGAACAGTAAAGAAAGTAACTAAAGTAAAGGACCCCTTCACACCAGTATTTGTTGCATATTTTATATGCTAATTAATTAATTAATAGGCATTTTAGATGTGGTTGACCTGGGAGCCTGGAGACAAAACCTGGCTTGGATAAGGATACACATACATGACCACCCTGTTGTTAAGGCCAACCACTGTGCTACCACAGCTCCCAAAGGATAACTTATTTAACTCTTTCAGTATCAAGACATTCACTGCATGCTCATTGATTGCTCTATGTTTCTTGATTTTTTCTGTTCTATTCTATCACATTAAACCATTCTCTTCTAACTTATATGCACTTTTTCTTTCTGGTTGCAATTTTAACTATTGAATTTTCAAAAATTTACACAAACAAGATAACAAATGAACAATTGAGGAGGAAAAAAAAAAGTCATCCTTTGCAAACGTTACAGAGGAATGGGCATATTTGCAGACTGTCTTCTGACACCTTAGCAAAGACAAATCTCTGGTGTGCTATGGGTGGGGGGAAAGGTGGAGGAGGAGATGTGGCTCAGCTAAGGAAACCTTGAAAAGGACAGTAGAAAGAAAACTAGAATGTTTATCAACATGTGATAACATAAGAAGAAAAGCAGCAGACTGGCAACAGTAGAGATTATTTGTGAATGCTTTATATTTCAGTGTTAACATGAAGAATATGTGGATAGAGTACACAAGCTCAGACATGTTTGAAGAAACAGCTATCTTGTACTGAAAGAGTTAACATGTATTGTTTATGCTTACACAAGAAAAAAGAAAGTTCCACAAATTTCTAACTTTTGCAAAATCATAGGGAATTCCATAGGACAGTTTTAAGTCTTTTGGTGTTAGGTTTAGTCTTAGTCACTGTTCATTTGAAAGTAACGCTAAAACATTAAAACTTCTATATTCTAGATGTTTCATATGTTGCTTCTTTTAAGCATTTTTGCCATTTACTGCGTCATCATTTCCACTCTGTTACTTTCGAACGTTTGTCACCCTCATTCCGCCCTGCGTGGAAGTGCTATTCTCACTTTGTGACTTGGCCTTTACCATGAATTTCCTTGACCTTCAGAATTTCTGCATCTGCCCCTGACCTTAACCCTAATGCTAGAATAGTCAGTCGTTCACTGAAAAGAGAATTGCTAACTTTCATCTGGGAAAAAAGAGAGCTGCGACCTTTCATGTGGGAGACAGGGTGTCGACCTAGTGGAATGAAGCCAAGACACTTGTTGGCACGCTGTATATACACATTGTAACACCCCTAGACTGCAGACATTGTTACTTGGTGTTTCTCTTGTTACATGCGCAATAATTTTCTTCAGCATGGCTGTATTTGTGGTAGCTGGCACCAGGACATTTTTGTCAGATGGTCACATCATTCCATCTGTTATTCTTTAATGAATTATATGACTAATTTTATTACTATTCTTCTTCCGATTCCTTCATTTTTAATACTTTACTAATTTCTGACCACTCCAGCTTTCATTCTGAATGTTTGATTTCTATCTGTTGATGATGTATTGGTTAGGGCATTCCGTTAATTCATGGTGCTCCGGGTGAAACATTCGTTCACTCTCTTAGTGTTCCTAAATATGTCCGGGTGAAACATTCTGACATTCTTTCATGAGTGCTTCTATACTTAACTAGGCTAAAATACTTCTAGGCCATAGTACATTGACATATCTTGCTCTGAGGTTATTCTAGATTAGCATCATTGTGACCTTTTGTCTGGCAGTTTTCTGTTGCTTTTTGCAGTATTCTGGTAGAGCAGTAATATACATAGCCAGTATGTTACCAGAAGGAAATAGAGAATTGTATCACAATATGCATATCATTAGAACTGTATTCCTTTACACACATCAAACAGCAGTTACTTCATAACTAAAGGGTGTCCAAATGTAATTGTTCCTCTGTGCAGCTGGTCAGGACATTTCGGATTTGTTCCTGTTGGATTGACATGTGTTTAAAGGTTCCTTGGGTCAGGTAGCTTTCCCATATGAGTCTATAAAAACATTTAAATAAGACAAGGATGAAGTATTATTTACTGCAGTGTAAATTTAGGTTTTGATCTCCTTTGAGTTGTTTGAAGAAGGATAAGATGAACTAATATATATTTTGCACATTCTTTGTTTTTTTCAGACATCCCACATCATGCTGTTCAGCTGCAGAGATCATGTCAGTGTTGTTCTTCCACACAATGCACTACACCATTGCAGAACCACGTCATCCCAACAATGATCGGTTTGTGCTTTCCAAAGGCCATGCAGCTCCTATCCTGTATGCAGCCTGGGCAGAGACTGGACTCTTTCCAGCATCTGAACTTCTTGAACTCCGAAAGCTAACTTCAGATCTTGAGGGCCATCCAACACCTGTGAGAATATTTACTTTAAAAATGATTTTTACATTTATACAATTCCTCAGACAGCTAAGAAGAGCAACCCAGATGTTTTGAAAAAAAGCGAGGACTTGAAGACAACTTATCAAAAACATCATTTTTGCGATCATGTTATGAGAAAAGGGAAGCTGGAAGATGTTGTGACCACTGAAAAGATCTATGGAAGAAGATAGCATGAGAAGATTCTTGACAGTCTGTTGTCTTGGCATTAAGGGATGTCAACACACAAACTGATACATGCAGTTGCGGATGGCAAATTGTGGAGAGGCATGATCACCAACGCCAGTCGGCAAGGCATTTGATGATGATGAGTCAGAGCAACTTAAATGGTACAGGATAATTCATAGAATAGTATTGTGCCTTGATTCTTTGTGTCTTCCTAAAGCAAGGCTCTTGTCATCTAGTCTGAATCACTCCTTGGGTATTTAGAAATGTAATGACAAAGTAATCGCAGCCAAACCCTGAGCTAATGTAATTTATTCAGTCATAAAGAATGAAGCAGACTTGTAGGTGCCTTGATACTAATTGTCAGACATTACATTTTTCACAGAGGCTCACACAGAAACTATGTAAAACAAACCATCTGATAGATACAGCCATTCTTATGTCCTAATGTTTCCTTACATCAGTCTCTGTCCGTTAGTAAACACCATTATCCTATTTCTTCTTTTGTTCTTTCCCAGCAGATACCTCTGCCCCTCACCTGTTCAGAAATCAGGTATCCCCATATGCTTATGCTGTTTTGTACTGTAGAATATAGAACTGTGCTATCCACGGTTCCAGGGACCAATTAAGAAGGAAAACAAGAACAGAATCACTGCCTCCCCAACAAGCATGTAAGAGTCTACTAAATTGGAGGCTTCCTTCAAAGTTGCAGTGCATCTTCCTGAGAGGTAAGGAACCAACAGTTTGCATACAAATAAGCCAGATCTGTTAAACAGGTGTGTGCACTCAAGTTCTGGAACACGACTAAAGTCATGAAATGGGCAAACAGCCAGAACTTTTAGTGTTTTTATTTTTACAGCTGTTGAACGTAAAGAAGAAAGAAAAAGAAGAGAACTGTGACAAATAGATCATGATGATGAGAAATACTGACATTGTATGGATCTCTAGAGGCGTATAAACATCCTTAGGTTTCTTAATTTGTAATTTATTAGCCATCTACTTGATCAGACCATTACCTCTGAGCTACTCCATTCCAGTTTTTTCAAATAATCTATATTGTTTTTTTTTGACCTATTTATTTATTTAAAAATATCTGTTGCACACCTAAGACACTTTTATTTTTCAGTCTGTATGTGAAAGTTGTTTAATGGTTACAGGACTTTCTTTATTTCGTGGAATTTAATCCCATATGGCTTAATCTTTTCTTCAGTGCAACTGAAAGCATATATTATTAACTCTTTCATTAATATTTTCTTAGGTTTGGCTGAATGCATATATTATTAATATTAACTCTTTCATTAACAGGCAGTTCTCATACATTTATTGATTACTCAACTCTTTTGGTGCCACAAAATACATCATGAGCTGAATTAAATTTAATTTAACTGTCTTCTGATACTGAATAAAGTTAATATGAGGTATACCTTTCTGAGGGAGCTGCTATGGTGTAGTGGCTAGATTCTCACCTGCAGATCCGAAGCTTGTGGTTTCAGGTCCTTGCAGAGCTAGACTTTGAAAAAAAAATAACCTTGGCTGCCAAGTCGACCCAGTATTAAATGGGTACCAATTAAAGTCCTGGAAAGTAAAGGAGGCTGGCGTGACGTTGACCACATCACCCACAGAGTACCGATAGGTCTAGCCCTATATGCCTAATACGCCAAAGGCTTGGAAAAGGGTCCTTTACTTACTTAAGTTACTTATGCCTTTCTGAACTCATTCAGTGCAGCTTTTCTGCAACATTATTTATTTCAGTCTAAATGTTACTTGAACATCATCTTTCCTCATAATTATTATTCCAGCTCCTTAAGGTTTGAAGGGTGTCACAGTAATATACACAATCTTTGGAATAGGTAGGGTTGAAGTAAGAGTCATTTGGAACTCAGAGAATACAGTAAACACAAGCTGTAATGTTTTTGTTGTTTTGTTCAACTGCAGAGGCTGAACTTTGTGGATGTTGCCACTGGGTCTCTTGGTCAGGGTCTGAGCTGTTCGGCAGGAATGGCATACACTGGGAAATATTTTGATAAGGCTGAGTGAGTTTTGTCTGTGTGTTTGTTATAATTGTTGTTACTGTTTTCTACAGTTTAGAAGATTAGAATTTGCATATTTGAACAGTTTCTTGAGACTTTAGAGAAGTGGTTTTATAGAAGAATACTTAGAATTCCCTGAACAGCCAAAAAGAGCAACCCAGATGTTTTGAAAGAGATGGGGACTCAAAGGCAATTTATCACAAACATCAGAAAGAGACAGTCATCATTTTTTGGTCATGTTACCAGAAGAGGGAAACTGCTAGTCAGTTTTACCATTGTTATGGACTGTGACTCCCACACCTCCAACAGCGGTTCTCAACCTGTAGGTTGCGATCCCTTTGGGGGTAAAATAACCTTTTCAAAGGAGTCACCTAAAAACCATCAGAAAACACATATTCACTGAAGTTATAAAATAGCAACAGAAGTGTTTTTATGTTTGGGGGTCACCAAAACATGAGAAACTATTAAAGGGTCACCACATTACGAAGTTTGAGAACCACTGCTTTAGCACAACAAAATCTATCATGTTGAAAGGGCTGACTAACTAGCCTCATTATTTTTTTTATATATCTCTCTTTAAACATAAAGTAGCTATAAGAAACACAAATTTATGTTACTGTCATTTCACATTTTCAGTTATCGTGTTTACTGTCTCATTGGTGATGGAGAGAGTGCTGAAGGATCCATCTGGGAGGCTATGGCTTTTGCAAGTTATTACAAGCTGGATAACCTGGTGGCAATATTTGATATCAATCGTCTGGGACAGAGTGAGCCCACAATGTTGGAGCATGATCTCAACACATATAAGGCACGAGTGGAAGCCTTTGGGTAGGAACATTGTTTTCTTTTCTTTTTTCAAACTCCATAATTAAATAGCAGTTAGAAAATAATATTGAATCTCTGGAGAGGCTGGTATAGAGAAGAAAAGCTTGTAATTCATGTAGAAAAGAACAGTCAAATACAGAGATTGTGAGAAAACTAGGAATGAAAAGAGTTGCCGACAGAAATAAAAAGGAGACAAAAGAGAAATATTTTGGTCAAATTAAAAGATTAACATTCTTATAAAATTATACTAGAGGAATGTTTAAATTAAGTGAGCAAGAGGCAGACAGTAATACAAGTGGAAAGGACTAGGGAGATGAATAAACAGTTTCAGAGTGTGTACAATTCAGGGTGAAGGACAGAAATAACCTTTTAAAGCGATGTAAATGTGGGAGGGGGGGGTGTGGAGGTAATCCTTCTTTAGCCTGCAAATGTATGGCCACATTGGCTAGCAGTCATGGCAAACTGGATGAATGATTAAATTTTTGTCCCCTGACTGAAAAACACTTCTTTATCTTACCAATGATTCAGCCCTTGGTTTCCTAATTGAGAGCCCAATTCTGTCTGCTCTCTAACATATCATATTCAACAACAAAAAATTTGCTGCTGAAAGAAACATAAATTTGTCTTAATTTTGACATTCAAAATTTATGAAATGTAATGAGCGAAACTGTTCAATTTGAACACAAAAATACCTTAGGGTCCAGTCAGTCAGTTGACACTTCTTTTGCATATGGTGCATCAGCAGTTTTTAAGCCTACAGGCTTTCCCGTCAAGGTGTTAAAATGTGCCATTGGATAACTATGCCTTTTTTTTTTGGGTGCTTTATTAATATCCTACCCCATATGAGGACACAGGACAGTCCAACATTTTAGAGGGTGGTAAGACAGGGTTTTCTGGCTTTCTGATGCTTTTAACGGCCAAAAACATAGAAAACTGGCCCTAACCCTAACCCACTTACGTTCCACGAAAGAGTGCAGCCTAGGTCCTACGACTGCATGCAGCCAAGGTCCTACGACTGCATGCAGCCTAGTTCCCACGACTGCATGCAGCCTATCTACCACCCCTTGAAATATTAGACTGTCCCGTGAACTGTGGATTTCCCCTGATTGGGGTAGGATATTAAAAAAGCACCCTTTTTTGTTTGTTTTTTGTCAACAGTATATATTATTGATTTTAATAATGTGTTTCTTAATTTGGCTCCTTGCAGCTGGAACACATATGTTGTTGATGGCCATGATGTTGAAACTCTGTGCAAGACCTTCTGGGATGCTAGCCATGTCAAGGGCAAACCCACATGCATTCTGGCAAAAACTTACAAGGGTCAAGGAATTCCAGGTGTGAACTTTTAATTTCTTTTTTTAAATTATTTATTATTATGACTATTCTGTCCTCCCAGTGCAGTATAGACTTCCTCATGTTGCTTTTGTTTTAAAATTTGTTTAAAGTAAAGACCCTTTTCCAGGCCTTTAGGCATATTGGGTTTATAGGGCTAGGCACGTATTTTATAAACCAAATAGCACTTGGTGCGTGATTTGGTCAGCATCATGCCGACCGCCTTTACTTCCCGGGACTGTACCTGGTACCCACTCAAGGCTGGGTCGACTTGGGAGCCAAGGTCATTTTTTGGAGAGAAAAAACAGTCAGGCTCCGTCAGGACCTAAACCCACGACCTTCCAATCCGCAGGCGCAAGTCTAGCGCTAGACCACGATGGCTCCCTGGAATTTGTTTGAAGGTAACTTTATTTTTGTGTGTGTGGATTAAAACATAAGATGTTGCATTTTATTTTGCTTCAGCTTGTGACCCATATAGTTTTCTTATTACTTCAGCATATTCTCTCTTTCACTCTCTTTTCCTAGCCTTCTCTCCCTCTCTCTCTTTTCCCTCCATCTTTCTCTCTCTCTCTGCTCTTAACTCTGTCTCTCTTGTATCGTGCATCCCGGTCTTCAAGAGAAGTACTCTTTCCAACAAAAACTGCAGTCAGATTAGTGTAATATAAAAACAAAATACTATAAAAACAAAAAGTGTTAACAATTGGTTATTGTTGTGATAATTATTTCAGGAGTTGCTGACGCAGAAAACTGGCATGGGAAACCTTTGGGAAAAGATGCGCCGGCAGCGATTAAAGCCATTCGGGAGCAGATTGCTCACCTTGGGCCTCACAATGTGATTCCTCAGCAGCCTAAGGTCACCCTTGCACCTGTCAATGTTTCTGTGAAACTGGCCAGCCCTCCATCGTACAAGCTGGGTGAAACTGTGAGTCCTTATAATAAACATGTTACTAGTATGTTGTTCCAGAATTGAAATTATTTTTATGTAATTGATAAGGGCTTTATGTCCATGTTATTTACTACACACTGATTAGGCAATTACTGAAATTAGCTGAAGCTGTGACAATAAGATGAACAATCTCCTGCTGTGTGAAAAAAAAATATGGTAAATGTCAAACTTTCATAGTAACCATAAAGTGATATTTAATGTCTTGTCGTGAAATGCACACTGTAACTAGAGAAGTCAGTGTGATTTGTGTATTTCAGTGAAAATAATTAATTTTTGTGCTTCATTATACATTGGTATAACTCTGTAGAAATGAAACTGACAAGATCTAGTGAAATATGCCAGGCAATAAATTATTCAGTGTATTGTTTGCGTTTGAATCATTTAAACCAATGGAATCTTAATTTCCTTTAGTAAGTAATCAAACAGTCAACAGCAGCTGATGAACCAACAACACACAGTGTTACGAGATGATGATGTAATGTTACAGAGAGTAGGTGTGATTATTCCACTGACAAACTCCATTTCACTTAATAAGTATTGCTTCTTTTTCTTGTAGTCCATCATACCATTGCTAATCATGATTGTTTCAGACTTCCATCACATAGGAAGTTTGTTCTCTTTGAATTGTCCTTGCCATAAAGTGGTAGAAGGTTCCATTCGCCCCAAGAGCTATGTTGACAATAGCGTATTTATAGAATGTAAAAGATAAGGAAAGCAAACCCCCCCAAAACTGCTTATTCAAATCAGATACCGTGAGCCACAGGCTTGATTCAGTACTACAGCGTGGCTCTCTTTGTGATGATCTCAGTTAGTGTGCACAAGAAGATCAAAATAGGCTGGGCTTAAAGATGGTGGCTGGGGTCTCTGAGGAAGTTTTTTTTTTTTTTTGGTGCCTGGACACTCAGAGGCATTAAGAAATGAAGATGGAAAGCTTGCTGGCTGTGCTACTTTAGAAAATGGATGAACAATGCATAGCTGATACTCTGAATACCCCAAGAGTAGCATGGTGATTAAATGAATTAAGTCTTCTTCTGCCTTTCTAACCCCTAATGGAGTATAGGCCCTCAGCCAACTCACGCCAAGTCGTTCTATCCTTTGCTGTCTCATGCAGCTTCCCCCATACCCTCCCCATCTTTTTAACTACACTCTCTAGCTCCCTTCTCCATGTGGTTTTTGTTCTTCCTTTATTTCTGTGGTCCTGGGATTTAAGTGTAAAGACATGGTAGTTTTATTGTTCTCAGGTTCCTCAGCGTGTGTCCTATCCAACACCAGCATCTTTTCTTAACCTCTTGGTCCACTGAAACTTGTTTAGTTCTCTCCCAAAGCTCTACATTAGTGGTTCTGTCATACCATTAAATCCCTCTATTCTGCGCTGTAACCTTGATCAAGCAACAACAAATAAACATCAAGAAATATATGTAAATTCACTCAATAATATATTCAGAACAAAGTATTTTGTATGTAACATGTTCTTTTATCACATAATTGCAGGTTGCCACGCGGTTGGCATATGGTACAGCTCTAGTCAAGATAGGCAAGAATAATGACAGAGTTATTGCTATGGATGGAGATACAAAGAATTCAACATTTGCCCAAAAATTCAAGGTATTCAGACGCATCATCGGTAACCATCATTTTCAGTTCTTTTATCATTATTCTTCCTTCACATGTTTTTTTTTATTATTTCTTTTCTAGCCAAAAAAAAAAGTAGATACTCCCTCGCTATTAGCCTGACGTTAGTCTTGTTCCAGAACCCTAAATTTATATGCACATCCATTTTACAAATATGCAGACTGTTGATTCCTCGCCTCTCCAACTTTAAAGGAAACTCTAGAATGTTTCAAGTACATTAAAAAAAAAACTCAGTGAAGTTTCCATACATTGAATGATTTGTCTAAAACACCTGTTTTCTTGCCACTTTTTAAGATGTAGAACAGGAAAGGTCTTGAGCCTGAAGATTTAGGGCCTCCTGGCAAGCCAACTAACCATGCTCTGTTCATGGGGTAGGATTAAAAATTTTTTTTACTCCAGTAAGTGCCCTGGGAAATAAAAGTGGCCGGCAAAATGTTGACCACATCATGTGGTGCAAAGAAAAAATAGAATGCACCCAACTATTGTCATATGCCCAAAAGGCTTTAAAAAAAATTCCATTACTGAACTTAAAAATGCTAACTATTTTGCATGTGGTTGTGGTGCACCAAAGCAAACTACAGAGGGTGTCTTATGGGATTATCAGAGTTGTTGCCAGTCAGTGAGAAGATATATGGCCACAGTGACCCTACAAAACAAACTATGAGGCACTGTTGAAGACCTTAAAGCACCATCCTGTTGATGATCCATACTGGACTAAATGCATAGCAAACATTAATCTTTGGAGAAGGGAATTAACATACTTAATATGCTTTTATTTCAGGATGCTTTTCCAGACAGATTCATTGAGTGTTTCATCGCTGAACAGAATCTGGTTGGAGTGGGCATTGGTTGTGCCACCCGCAACCGTACAATTCCATTCATAAGCACCTTTGCTGCCTTCTTCACCCGGGCCTTTGACCAGATACGTATGGGAGCTATTTCACAGACAAATGCCAACTTTGTTGGTTCCCATGCTGGCATTTCTATTGGTATGTGACGTGTTTCTTTATATGTGTATTTTTGTTGTTGTTGTAAATCAGTATATTCGTTTATTGTATGAGTGATTTTCGGTGTAAAATATTTTGGTTTAACATTAAAAAAAAAAAATTCAAGGATAATTTTCATGCCTTTATGTTTTTATATAGAACTTGATCAGTGAAGACTGTAATGCCTCTTTTCACACAAGCACGTACTCGCATTCACCCCACTATTGCTGTCATCGGTGAGTAGTGTATTCAGTGACACTTCCCTGAAAGAGTGATGTTTTCATTTTCTCTCTCTTCCCCCATATAGTATGAATGATTTGAGAACTGACATCCCTGCACTTGGGCCTTTCCCCATACATGTTCGGTCTGCTTCCTCATTTGCCAACGAGAAGTTGATGTACTAATAGTCCTAGGTGCAACCTGATTAAAATTGTGTGTAGGTGTCCCCACCCCGTTGAATTAGTCTTTCAATGTTTGAATGATCTGTCTGTTACATTGCAATGTCTCCATGATCCCAGAGAGCCCTCACTATGTCTACTTTATCATAAAGACAGCCTGTCAGAGAATGTCATGTTCTGTATTACTCTCCCTTCGGTTAGTTATATATTCAATGTCATTGCCACAAAGTATGATGTGTTTCAGTATCACTTCCTTCACCAACAGAGTGATGTACTTATTGTCACTCCCACCATTGAATGATATGTTCAGTGTGTCCCAAATAATTGTTTTATGCAGGTGTCAGGATACTTGAAATTTGCTCCCACAAATAATTATGCTTTGTGGTTTTGGATTCATGATTGCGCAGTCAGAATAGGAAAGTAAAGTAAAGATCCTTTTTTACGCCCCAGGTGCATCGGGCATATGGGAAGAGCACCCATATTTTTACAGACCAATCGGCACTAGGTGGGTAATGTGGTCAGGATTACGCCAGCCGTCTTTACTTTCTCAGGACATTTATCCTGGTACCCATTTAAGGCTGGGTCGACCTGCTACCCCCCATATGATGATAAAAATCCACGCAGTCAGCGGTGGGTTTCGATTGTGGTGCATTGGAATTATGAGTCTGACTCGCAGCGCCTTAGCCACCGACACGGCCAGTCAGTATAGTACTAGTGCTAGCCTTTTATTTTAAGTTCTTTTAGTTCATTGTTTCTTAAACTGTTATATAAGTACGAAGCCATTCTTTTAAACTAGGTACCTTTCCGTTCCAGGCCGCCCCAAGCAAAAATCACAGTCCTTTTCAGGGCTGCCAGTTCCACTCCCAAAAAACTGGAATACGCCCGTCAAGCCTTATCGAGCAGACACGACACAGCATCAAATAATCTAACTTAGTGAAAATGATCACCACACATAATTGAATTCAGTCAGATTGCAAAGAAACCGTCCTCGATAAAGCAGGCCTTCGGGCAGCTGAAAGAGGGCAAAATTTGACATTTTTGTTTGGTTTCACAATTACAATTATGATAAACTAAGTCATCTTCTTCTTGGCATTTATAGGCAGGAAACTCTCGTGGACAGTTCTGGTCTTTCATCCACTTCTGGACTTTAGTCTTGTTCCAGAACTTGAGTTTTGCATGCACATCTGTTTTACAGATCTGGTTTATTTGTATGCAGATCGTTGGTTCCTCACCTCTCAAGCATATGCACTCCAACTTTGAGGGAAACTCCCCTAATTAATTAACATGCTAGTTAAGGGACAGTGGATCTTTTTTTTTGGTTCTTCTCACAATGGAACCCCAGAACCCACATGGGGTCATTATAATTTGGCGTGTTCAGTCCCAGGCTGCTCAAGTCTCATCTTTGATAGCAATCCATCAGTTCACGTCCCAGGTCTTCTATTTAACCTCCAGCAAACGTTTTAAAAGAGCATATGTAATGACTTCACTGAGTACTGCCCTAGTGTGCTGTGCACTGATGTGCTGTGCACTGATGTGCTGATCCATGAATAGTTAGATTAAACAACAGGAAGGGGTTACAAGTAGTTATGAATGGTATGTAAATACTGTGTACTGTAATTGGTATTTATAAAATAAAACAGGGAAGTAAAGAACCCTTGTCATGCCAGTCTTGCATCCGACACATGATGCTAGAAATATAGACCAGTCTGCACTTGATGAGTGATCGTCAGCTTTCCGGCCACCTTTACTTCTCAGGACATTTCCTGTCACCAGTTTTAGACTGAGTCAACCTGGAGCCGAAGTCAGTTTTTGAAAATCTGCCTCTTCTGTAAAAGCAGAAGCCAGTAAACACACAGCAAGTTATTGGATATTGTTAACAGTTGTCTTATGTTGCAGGTGAGGATGGCCCATCTCAAATGGCTCTAGAAGACATTGCCTTGTTCAGGAGTGTTCCAGGCTCAACTGTGTTCTATCCCAGTGATGCTGTCTCTACAGAAAGGGCTGTGGAGTTGGCAGCAAACACAAAGGGGATCTGTTTTATCAGGACCAGCAGACCCAATGTGCCAGTCATTTACAAGAATGATGAAGTCTTCACTGTTGGACAAGCTAAGGTACTAGACTTTCTTTGGCTTGAAGCGCTGATCTCATATGGATAGGAAACATCATTGGTCGTGTATCCCTCATTAGACCATAGACACCAATCAACTCATGCCAGCTAATGTTTTGGTGGGGGGGGGGGGGGGGGGTGATCTCTCTCTGTCTCTCTCACACCATGCCAGTCCTCCTTATGGTTACCTTTTATTACATGCATGGTAGGTTTCTCTGTCACTATTCTTTCCTTCTCATAAGGGCTTCATTAACATTTACATTCTGGTGTATTAAGTTGCAATCAATTGCCTAAAATGTTAGTTGTATTTGAGAGCACTGCTGTATTCTCAGACACAGAAAAAGCCATGCCACGTGTATCTTCACTTTGAATTACCTATAACCTCAAACTGACAGTTCCATGACAGGTTCTTTCAAGAAAGATTTGTTTCCCAGTACCTCATATTTCAGTATTTTTTAAACGCCTCACAGTGAAGTGACCTAACCTGTTAATTATTACTGATTTTATAATATCAGTTTATTAGCTGTTTGTCTCTTTGCACATAGTTACTATATATACTATCTCTTGTCAGTTGTCTCTTTGCACATAATTACTATATAAACTATCTCTTGTCAGTTGTCTCTTTGCACATAGTTACTATATATACTACTTATATTTTCTTTCACATAGTTACCTATCTCTTGGTGTTTCTTTGCACATAGTTACTATATATACTATCTCTTGTCAATCGACTGGTTTGTCTCCACATTGTATTGTTAAAAGGGCTTGTGTGTTCCAGTGACCCCCAAGAGCTGTTACTATAGACTTCCATGTTAGACAAATCAAGAATCAGAGACACAAACCTTCTGTCTTTTAAGAAGACTGAGACAGTAAAAGGCAAGAGACAGTAAACCTGAGCAAATTGTTGAAATCAGAGATGTACTAAGCACATGCCTTAATAATAAAGAGTTTAACATAACCACATCATGAAAATGATGAAACTGTCAATACAATATTTATTGCTATCATGAAACATTTCTTTTTGTATTTTTGTTGACAGATTGTGAGGCAGAGCCCCAACGATCAAGTCACTGTGATTGGATCATGTGTGACACTGTACGAGGCATTGAAAGCTGCAGAAACTCTGGCCGGTTCTGGCGTGAATATCAGAGTTATTGACCCTTTCACAATCAAGCCACTAGATGCTACTACAATCATTACCAGTGCCGTAGAGACGGGAGGCAAGATTATCACTGTTGAAGATCATTATGGAGAAGGTTTGTGAACCTGTCTTTTTGTTCCTGTCAATGTCCCTATGTTTTCTCTCTCCATTGTTCTATGCATATGCATGGTCTCTCTATCTATCTCTGTCTCACCGTCAGATTTTCTCATGATCTGTGTCTTTCTGTGTCTGTTTCATTCTCTCTTTCTGCTTCTCTCAGTGTCTAGTTTCTCTCTATTTCTCTATATCCCTGATTAGGTTAGCTCTCTTTTCTGTATGTCTGTCTCACTGCCTCAGTTTTTTCAAATCTCTTTTAAAAATTTGTTGGGTCACTATCTCTGTTCTCTCTCTTTTTTTGTGTCTGCCTCTCTGTATCTTTCTACTGCTGTTCTTTTTTCTGATTATCTATCTACAGGATTCTGTTCTCTTTCTCTCTGTCTCGTCTGTGTGTGTGTTTGAATTTTTCTGTTTACTTCTGTCTCTCCAGTCAGTAAAAGATAACAGGGTAGAAAAGTTATGTGATGTGATGCATTGAACCCATGTCAATGATTTTATTACATATGAAAGGTGTATTAACAGAAGTGGCAGGAATTAAAGCATCTGTAAGGAATTGGGCATTTACCTAGGGTTGTCAGAATAAGTCAGCATTGGCATTCAGACATTCATCTTACTACTTTGGGACATGGTGAATATAACCCTCAGAAGACTGGTTATTCGTTTAATCATTAGGCCATGAAGAAGCAGGAAGTTCCAACATACCCAGCCTACAGTCCGGATCAGTCACCATGTACACCCAGTTATTCGAACCCTAAAAAAGCCAAAAGCTCTCAAAAGACAATAATTCCATGCAAAACAAACGTCATTCAAACATATCTGAGCTCTGAGCTACCTCAGTTTATTAACACTTAGGAAAGGTATTTATTTTTGGGTCGTGGTGTTTCAAAGAGGTAAATCAGATATTAGCCTGCTATGCTTTATTTGTACATTTTGTTGTTGTTAAAATAATTCTAGGGTGTAATTTCAATGGTCATTTGCTGAATTTGAGATTGTAAATGCCATTGATTTGTGTGGTTCCTTGTTATTGGTCTGAATTATGAATTATATATGATGACTTTCAAGTGTGCAGTTGGGAAAGCTGTTATGAATGATAGTGTTTAACTAGCTAGCTTTGATTGAATAGATCTCTTATCCAAATACCACTTCTTGTAGGCTTTATGTAAAGAAATCTTGTTAAGTTGACTCCATGTAATCCAATGTTGTGCTGTTTATTCTATCAGGAGGCATTGGTGAAGCTGTTGCTGGTGCCCTGAGCGAGTACCCAGGCATCACTATTAGACGACTCTTTGTTCCAGAGATCCCTCGCAGTGGACAGAGTGCAGAACTCATGGAGAAATATGGCATTAGTGCTTCTTGCATTGTCAAAGCTGTAGAAGGCATCTTATCAGTTTGAAATGTCATACTGCCTGTCTTGTTATATGGACACACAAAAAACTCTTGCGATATCATACGTTCATTAGTTAGCATCTGCAACACCCCCAGTGAGTCTCCAGTACCTACACAGGGTTTTCCCACACCTTGTCTAGGATTATATATAAACCACGTCACTAAGATATCAGCAACCCTACATCTCTTTTTCACTGCTAAGTGATCATTTAAAAACGTGTATAGGAAAATCCGCAATAACCACGATTGATGTTCATCGTGTAGGATAGTATATAATCCTTGTAGAAACATCAGCAATTCAACATCTCATATTCGTTGTTTATGACAGTGTTTAAACATTTGTAAAATTACCTGCCAAATCAGAATTACATCTGTAATTAACTTTTTCAGTCACAAGGTATACATACGTTCATAGGTTCCTACCAATGAATAAAAGATGCATTGATTTTACGTCTCATTTTACTCTACCACTTGGGCCTCAGATGCCAAACCCCCTGGGACTGAAAGTGTTAAATAATGACTGCTTTTTACTTTTTTCTTGTTTTATTTGACCATTCCATCTAATTTCCAAATCTCAATCTTTATTTGTTAAAGCTAGTTTTGGTATTAAGTTTATGATAAAACTGACAATGCAGATTAGGTGCTTCTAAAAATACTTCAATTTTCATACTGTAAAATTGATGTAGTTTCAATTTAAAATATTATTGTTTTCTAATGAATGATTTCACACTGTTTGTCATGTATGGAGATAAAGTTACACAGCCAGATAATAAAGTTGTATATTTTTTATTTCTTTATCATTGCCAGCCTGTCTGGCAACTGTGTTCAGTCTTCTCAAATGACATTAACACTGCACAAGCCTGCCTTTGGTAATTAATTTAGATCTATGGAAACTCAGTGTTAAGTTTCATTACAAATGCTGTAAAGCTTCTTAAGTGCATACATGTTTCATAGACCTGCCTATAATAGCATGGATCTAGCTAGAAAAGCACATAATTAAGTTCCTTTTTATTTGCAGTTCTTCTCATTGTATGCATTGTATATGTCTGCCCATGATAGGCAGCTTTTATAAGCTCCATTACATTTATGCACAACTGTTTATGGGTCTGTTAAGAGTTACACAAGTTTGCCTATGATAATCTGGACTTATAATGGCTCTGTAAATTTCCTTTATATGGAAATAACAGCCTAATGAGTCACACTGAAGCAGAAATGACTGATGAGACCAGATTTCTACACATACTTTTGTCAGATTTATATATTGAAATATTTTAGTATAGTGTGTGTAGGCACATATAACTGTATTTCTTTGCTTGCCTCTGTCATATTAGTTTACAAACTAGCAATTTTTTTTTTTCATTGAAGTGTAGTGAGTTAACATGAATGTCATCATTGTGATCCTTTCTGTCATGCAACGCTCTTAGTTAATGACATTGAGTTCAGCCCATCATTTTTAGCTTCTCATGATAATGTTGAATGTTTACCTTGGGCATCTTTTTTTTTTTTTCCACAGACCATTTTTTTCTTTCCGTTTTGGTGCTTGTTTTGTAAGACAGGATTTACCTAATCAGGAAAGCAGCAGAGTTTACTCTCCCTTCTCAGTCATGATCATACTATTAAATTATTGCCCTGTCTCACTTTGTAAAGTTTGTTGCCTATCATTTACAGGAGGGACACTGTACGCCCACCCCAGCTTTTCTTGGCTGGTTGTAGTTTTACTAGGCATGTTTATATTCAGTAGTTCTCCCCCCCCCCCCCTTTTTGCATTCTTCTAAAGATGTAAGTAAGTGCATTGTGCCCGTTTGCAAGATGGCTGTGATATTTGCCCCTTTTCGGCCGACAAATCTGACTTCTGCAGGCATTTGATGCACCGATTAGCCTTCCTGGATTCAATAGTTTTTATTCCGCTTCTCTCAGTGGGCAGTGCTGACACCGTTATCATCATCATTGCAAAGTGATATACTACCAGATACCTTGCAACTGAATCGAACTCTGCATGTCGGAATTATGAAAATGTGTGTATAATTCCCAAGCCATGAATGCTATCTTCATTTGCATATAATTTATATAATTCATTTTTTTTTTGCTGTGATTATTTTTTTTAATAATCAGATATATCATTGACAACAACAGATTAGAGTTTCAGTTTGCTTAATTTACACTTTTGTGATTCTTCTTTGAGTTCACCAGCCTTTGACTCTGGCAGGAAAAGTTCTGGTTGTTCACCCACTTTTGGACTTTGGTCTTGTTCCAGAATTTGAGTTTTGCATGCACATCCGCTTTAAACATCCAACTTATTTGTATACAGGCTGTGGGTTTGTCACGTCTCCAACTGCCAAGGATACGTTCCTGGTTAGTACTTTTATGATATGCTTGTTAGGGGAGGCAGTGGGGCTGTCCCCGTCCCCCCCCCCTTTTTTTTTTTCCTCAAATGGGGGAATCCACACAGGGAAACTTGTGTTTCAGAGTGAAAAATAATTTTACACACGGCTGTCAGTTTACTGATAGGAATATTCAGCATACAGTCCTCCCATCACATCTTATTTGTAGAGTAAATAAATAGACATGACAAGAAAAGCAAATCTGGAATAAATATTATTTGTTAAACACAGCAACATTCTGTTCTCTCTCTTATTTTGCCTTGAGCACATAAAGACATGACAGGAAAAGAAAGTTTTTAATAAATACTATATTTTATTTGTTTAAACACTGCAAACATTCTCTGCTCTCCTTTCTTGTGCATTGAACAAATAAAAAGTCATGACAGAAACAGTAACTTTTAATAAATACCATAATTTATTTGTGAAACACTGCATTCTGTTTTCCTCTATGTTAACACTAAAAGTAATGTACATTCAAGTTTACACCATACAAGAATATTTATAAATCTGCATATTTTTCATATCAAGTAGACAACGTGAGGATATGGTCAGTTTAAAAGTAAAGGAGACCTTTCTTGCATTGAGGGCTATCAGGCATATGATGCTAGCTGCATATTTGAATAAATTAGCCAGCACATGTTAGATGGTATAGTCTGTCTCTTCTTCTTTGCATTTACCAGCTGTCAGCTCTGGCATAGTGAAAATCACAACTCATATCTTAACAAAAACAAAGATAATGCATACAGATTAAACTACCATGGAGAAAAAATATGCGTTAATGAGGAAAGATTGGAGGTTGTGGAAAATTAATATCTTGGGTCATTGATTACCAACAATGGTGACACAATGAAAGAAATTAAATGATGACTATCAATTGCACTTCAAAGACTAAAACAACTGAATAAATTATTGAGTGGGACAGACAGAACTACAAAAATCAGATTTGTAAGAGCATGCATCTTTCCCATTGCAACATATGCCTGTAAGGCCTGGACACTTACTAAACAAGCTGAATACAAATTTTTTAGACATTTCTAAGAATATCATGGGTAAAGAAAAGAACAAATGCATCCACTTCAAGAAGTGAATACTGGAGAAAGTTGGCTAATAAAGACAGTAAAACACAGAAAATTTAAATATTTTGGTCACTTGAAACATCATGAAAGTTTGGAGAGAACAGTGCAGAGGTATATGCCTGGGAAGAGAGGAAGAGGACGGCCAAAGAGAAGATGAGTGCAGGACGTGGTGGATGATCTCCAAATGGGTGAATCAGACACAGGACTTCTTGCTTGTGATCGAGAGGTTTTTTTTTTTTTTTTTTTTATGGGAGCAAGATTCTGTAAAGGACATGCTACTAACTAACTAACTGACTGAAACTCTGGCAGAAAGTTCCCATTGTTCATCCACTGCTGGATGTTCCTGAGTTTTGTGCACAGCCGGTGAATGCTAAGAAGGAGAAGGTACAATTTCATGGTACTTGACAGCAGGGGTATTGTTGTCCACACCACCCATCAAGTGCTGACAGTACATCAAATGCCTAATATGCCACTGGTGTGAAAAGGAGTCCCTTACTCTGATGTGGTAACTGAACTAAGAGGTTGGGTCGACTCCAGGACCAGTGTGGCCAGTAAAGTATACTGGTACTGCAGGGAATCAAAGCCAAGAATCCATGTGCAGGTGCCCGGATCCCATGTGTGTGGGGGGGGGGGGGGGGGGGGAGGGAGGGAGGGGGGGGGGGGAGGGGAGGATAATAAGCACATCATATTAGTTGTTGACTAATTTGAGGTGTTTCCTTTGAAGTTGGAGCATATCTGCCTGACAGGTGAGGAAGCAACAGTCTGCACACAAATACCCCAAATCTGTAGAGTGGGTGTGCACTCAAAACTCATGTTCTGGAACGATACCAAAGTCCAGAAGTGGACGAACAACCAGAACTTTCTAAGGGTGAACAGAAAAAAAATCCAAGACTTCTTACTTGAACCATACTTTACCTTCCTCATCTGATTCTTCAAAGATGGGCATGCTGGAATAAATGTTAATAGACAAGCGGATCCATAAAAGTAATGCACTAATTCAGACAGGAAGAAGCACAGGCAGAGCTGATGCAGTCAACGCTGTATGGACTAAGTTGGCAGATTCTGACAAGTCTCTGGCTCAAACCAAATTATCTCACCATGGGTGAAGCCTGGTCAAGCAGCTATGCCATGTTTGAAATCAAGCTGGAGACATAACCAACTTCTCATGAGGACAGTGAGTATTGACAGGTTGGTTTGGGTGCTGCATCAGAGACCTGTGCAGACATGGAAATTCCTTGTGTGCAGTAATGTCAGTTGTGTTAACAAAACATCTATGACTGTTCCATTACCTTCTGTGGAGAGACATCAACACCAACCTTGTGAGGATGCTGAGCTATGAAAGTCTTATCAAGCTGGCTGAGCAAGACTGTGCCATCCTTCTGTGTAATTATTCCACGTCTACCTCATCCTTATCATCATGATCAAGTAGCCTGCAGGATCATCTATATCGACTTCATGTCGCTGTTGACACACAAGGCATTCACAAGTGATCTCCACTGCTGTCGGTCTGCTGCTTTTCTGCTTATGGTATCCCTTGTCAGTTTACATTCCTTTATTTCCCGTTCTATTGTCCTTCTCCAGGTTTCCATAGGTCGTCCACGTCTCCTTTTCCCATCTGCTGTCCACTGGAGAGCTGTTTTTGCTAGAGTATCACAAGGCATTCTGCAAACATGTCCAAGCCATCTCCATCGGCTTACTCTGAGAACATTTGCCAGTGATTGCACGATCCTACCTCTATACAATCCGCCATTTTCAACAGCATGTATCAGTTCATGTGCTGACACCCTTCCATGCTATGACAAAAGGCTGCCAAGAATCTTCTCGTTTTGTGTTCCTCTTATCTCTCTTACTTCAAATCTTTTCAAATCTCACAGTATGTTCCGGTTTCTTTCTTGTCGTCATGTGATTAAAAAAAACAAAATTAAGCCCGTCTCTTTCTACTGTTTGCAATATGTTGTCTTTGATCTTTGTTGCTCTTTACAAACATCTAGATTGCTCATTTAGGCTGTCCAATAATTTTAAGCATTCCCCACACACAAAAACCATTTTCAAGGCCTCAATAAAAATTTTGTGTGTGGCTTGTTTACTAACTGTCTAGCCTCCTTCTACAACATTCGATGAAATTCCAATAGTCAATGTTATCACTGAATGGTCTGACATTTATATTTATCAGCATTTCACGTATAGCCATGTTCACAATACTCCCTGCAAATATCATTAATACCAACTAATATAGAAAAACAATTGTTCACATTTTAACCAACATACAAGTTTATTTTCAAATAAAAACTAAAAACCTTGGTTAACCTATAAAGTAAAGAACTTTTCTTACATTAATGGCACATCAAGCATATGATTCAAACCCATATTTCTATACACCAAATGGCACTCAATCAGTGATGAAGTCAACATCATGTCAGCAACCTTTACTTCCCACAGCATTTCCTGGCACCCAATTCAGGCCGGGTTGACCTAGAAGCCAGGTCAATGTTATAAAATCTATTTCAATGCCAGTTTGAACACAAAGCCTCAGGTTGGCAGGCAGATGACTAGCCATTTGCTACTACAGTCCTCTCGAGTTAGCTTATAAAAGCCGGAAAATAAGAAATCACAATAATAAAATTAGAAATATAATTAAGATACAAATATGTAGTAATATCACAGAATGCTACTTCAAAGCGCTTTATTGAAAAAACAAAAAGGATTAATAATTCATCTAATAAATAAGGTAATTCTGCTTAAGTTACAGGTAAAATGTTACTTTTCTTTTAATAATTAAAAAAAGATGTAAATTTAACTTTTTTATAAGTAAAACAGAAATGTTTATGTTGTAAAAATTATTGGATATGTGTATTCAGTTTTTTTTTCTGGAGTATTACACGGTGAAGCCTCAATCTCTCCCAATGTCAAAACCAAAAGAATAGTCCTTTTTTTAAAGTGCCTGCTGTGGGAATCGAACCCCGATATGATGAGGACTGAAACAAATTTACTAATTTCTAAGCCACAGAGGGGAAAAAAAAATAACGATCTGATAAAGAAGAGCTAGACCCTCTTATAATAATTCATAACTTGTCTTTTGCTTATATTACAAATGTGACAGTTAAAACATTAAATACACTGTAAGTTACAGCTTAAACTGACAAAGACAAATTAAAAATCACTCTTATAATAAATTATGTTGCACGCTTATGTAAATATATTTAAAGTTAAAACAGTAAATACAGACTACAGTTGTCAGATGAGTTACAATTTGAACTGACAAAGTAACAAGAATAACACAATCAGTATACTTCAACATGCAATACAAGGAAATAAATTGTTGAGGAACTCTAGAGGCCCCTGAAACAGCATGATAACTGATCAGCATTCACAGATATGTCCTCCTGTCTATACTTCTTTCTTCTGTGTCTATGAGTGCCAGTCACTACATACCAATCTGTATAATGTGGACACAAGCAATACACTGCATAATTTATTTCCTGGTATACACGGTGTCCCATAAGCTTCCATACATAGGAAAAATAAACACATCACCAACGTTGTTACAAGCACAACTCTTATAAATGTTCTTCAGTAGTGGAAGGACCATGGAAATGTGTTTGTAAAACAATAGAGTCAAATAGAGCATATTATTTTAATAAAAATGGTTTTCATTTTTAAAAATATTTTTTTCCTACGTATGGAAACTTTTGGGGCACACCCTGCTTCACTCATCTTGTCAGGTGCATTATTATAGAGTTACAACATCAACATATAAGGAAGCACAAACACAAACCTTTTTTCACTGAATCACATAGTCGTTTAGTGGCTAAAAATGCATTTCTGTGCTTGGTTATATGCTGGTTTAACTCTAGTAATGCACCTGAGAAGTGAGAAGCAACAACAAAATTCATAATCTGTTTAAATCACCAGTGATCACTGGCATCAAGAAAGCTAACAGACTGAAATGGTTGGGGCACATTGAGAAGATGACAGAGAAGTAAAAACTGTGTACACAAGGGAGATGAATGGTCATAGACCACGAGGCACACCAAGAAGACGATGGAGAGATAATGTCCAGACAGACCTGAAAACACTTGGTGTCCCCAACTAGAAAGATAAGGCCAACCAGAGAGATGAATAGAGGCTGGTGATAACTGCAGCAGTGAACCTCAAGGGCTCAGAATGCTGAAGAAAAAGAAGAAGAATGCGCTTGAGGAGATAACAGCAAAATATTCAGGAAATGATCTGCAAATGTATTGTTTGTGTCCGCCTTATTTGAATGTGCAATAGGGAAACACTGTATTGAACATATCAATTAGTTTATCATGCTGCTACATGCACGCTATTCTCACAACTTTTCAATGTTGTCTGGACACGCTATTCTCACAACTTTTCAATGTTGTCTGGACAGCTCATAACAATTTCATAAATATTTATATCAGTTTTTAAAATAAAATCTCACACATTAAAACAAATATATTCTCTGAGCTATGTGTCAAAAAAGAAGGTATGGACGGATGAAGAAATTTTACCAAGGACACCCATTTTGGTTTTCAAAAGGCACTTCTGCCAGAAATAAGTGAAGGTGAGTACTATTCCTTATAAAACTAATGGACGCTGCTTTATGTCTTTTTGTTCCAGAAGTTTTGTCTTTTCTTGGTTCTCTCCAGGACATCTGAAGCTAGGGAGCAGCTTGAAGCCACAGACATCAGTGACACTGACATAACATCATCGTCCTTTTGATCAAAGTTGCTTCTTATGTCATCTGTTGGAGATTATACATTTACTTAATTGTAAAGTACAAAATGTATGATAAAACAATTCTATACAAGTGATGGAATTCTACACTTACTTTGACTAAATCATTTTCATCTTTTCTTCAAGTTACCTAAGAAAAGTGGGGAAAGATGTAAAAAAAATCTTCTGTTGTCCTTCGCAGGCTGGTCTTCACTTCTGTAAGGCTGATCTTAACCCTACCAGACCGCTGGCCCGTTTTCCAGGAATTTCCTAACCTGCCGCTATACCACTGGCCCCATTGTCTGGGAATTTACTTGGTAGGTGAAAAATATGCGTCGCAGACTAAAAATAACCAGCCAATCGCCATCAAACTTCGTTGTTAGTCATTGCGAATGACTTCCCACGTGTGTTGAGATTTCTTTGTGCGGTCTGATGTGAAAAAAATTCAGAAAATTCTCAATGAAACGAGCGGCTTCGACAAGAAAGTGACGTAGGTCTAGGCTTTTCACAGTCCAACAAGTGATCGACACTTTGGTTAATTCAGACTGAATATGTTCAAGAAGAATACATTCCGAGTTGAAGTGACAGTCAGTGAGAGCTAGAGAGGAGAATTATGAAAATTATAGATTTAAAACTAGATAAATAGTAAGAGAAGTGGGCGTGTCCCTCAAACAGCAACATCTGGTGCTTACTTTGTGAAACAAGACTGATCCTTCTAGGTGGATTATTGGCGCTGTATGAAAGGTAAACCTATTTTCTACAATGTCTCCAAGTTTTATCTTATTCTAACCACTTGTTTGCATGTAACTAATTTTTTTTTGTGTACATCATGTTGGTTTTTTCGTGTTAGTGCCCAGGAGCTCAGGTTATAGGGACAGTTAGGTTCAGGGCCTCAGGTCTGGTAGGGTTAATGCAATCATTCCGTATTTTGTGTGGTCTTACTTTCACCCTCTCTCTTTATCTTCTGGAACTTCATGGCAGTCCCCAAGAAATGCTGGTGTATTAGGAAATGAACATAGGAAATGAACAGACAGAAAGACTGGCCAGTTCTGCACAATTTGGTGGTGAATTGATGCATGACAAGCTAGATGCTGGAACAACCCTTTGGGGGCGAGTGACCAGTGTCCAAGCACAGATGGATCATCATGGTCTGAAGAGAAGGGTACTGTGAAGAGTGACAAGGCAATCGGGTCAACGATCAGCACTCGAGGAAAAGGTGAGATGGATACACAATAAGACTGCTAATGGCACCACTGGAACTGGAACTCTGTGCTTGCTGCTGAAGATGGGGACAGAGTGCTGTGATGTTGATTACTAATTAAACATGGTAGTTTGTACCAGGCCATTTCATCTGTTGCTTTTTAATGTGGTAGTTTGTACCAGGCCAGTTCATCTGTTGCTCTTTAATGTGGTAGTTTGTACCAGGCCATTTCATCTGTTGCTCTTTAATGTGGTAGTTTGTACCAGGCCATTTCATTTGTTGCTCTTGAATGTGGTAGTTTGTACTAGGCCATTTCATCTGTTGCTCTTTAATGTGGTAGTTTGTACCAGGCCAGTTCATCTGTTGCTCTTTAATGTGGTAGTTTGTACCAGGCCAGTTCATCTGTTGCTCTTTAATGTGGTAGTTTGTACCAGGCCAGTTCATCTGTTGCTCTTTAATGTGGTAGTTTGTACCAGGCCAGATCTGTTGCTCTTTAATGTGGTAGTTTGTACTCAGGGCCAGGTTTCATCTGACTGCTTTTTAATGTGGTAGTTTGTGCTTGCCATGGGGCCAGTTCATCTGTTGCTCTTTAATGTGGTAGTTTGTACCAGGCCAGTTCATCTGTTGCTCTTTAATGTGGTAGTTTGTACCAGGCCATTTCATCTGTTGCTTTTTAATGTGGTAGTTTGTACCAGGCCATTTCATCTGTTGCTCTTGAATGTACTGTTTGACTGGTTTCAGTCCTAGTCTTCTAATTTCATCAGTTTTTGTAATTTTATCTCTTCCTGTTACTCCAGCAGTTGTCATCTCTGGTGATTCTCCACTCATCAGTTGTAATAAGTACCTAAGTCTGATTATTTTACCATAATATTTGTCATAAATTCTAATGAGATTTGTTTGGTAGACAAAGGTATCTTTCTGAGTGCTGGAAGTGGTGTTAGTTGTTCCAGCATCTGATCTGTCTCTGCATATTTTACGTCAATTTATCTATGCATTCTTATATTATCTATAGTGAAAATTACACACGCCATGATTTTAACTGACTCACAGATCATGTTGAGAAAGATGAAGACAAGTATGCTTCATGGCAGAATGGCAAGCATCACTTCAGAGGTCCTGGGTAGTTCGCATCCATTGGATATTTTCTCCAGGTGATGCTGGTGTGTTGGGAAAATGAGCAGGCAGATAGACTGGCTGGTTCTGCACCACTTGGTGGTGAAATGATGTGTGACAAGGTAGATGTTGTGAGGGCCCTTTGGGAGCGTGTGAACAGTGCGGAGGCGCAGGCAAATCATGATGGCCTGAGGGGAATGGCACTGCAAGGAGTTACTAGGGGATCTGACTGACGCTCAACACTCAGGGTGAAGGATGAGACCGATATACAATTAGATGGTTACTGGTGCTATATGAATTGGAACTCTTCGCTCGCTGCAGAACATAGGGATGGAGCACTTATGGCAGTGATGTCGATTCTTAATTCAACATTCAACATTAGAGTTCATGCGTTGTGTGATGCTCTTATTAGGCAGCTAGTTGTTCTATGAAGAGAATGAGTCATGTGAGATAAAAACTGGTGCCCTAAGTCAAATGAGATAAAAACTGGTGCCCTAAGTCAAATGAGTTAAAAACTGGTGCCCTAAGTAAAATGGGATAAAAACATGTCCCTTGAGCCATATGAGATAAAAACTGGTGCCCTAAGTCAAATGAGATAAAAACATGTCCCTTGAGTCATATGAGATAAAAACGTGTGCCGAGTCATATGAGACAAAAACTTGTACCCTGAGTCATATGATATAAAAACTTGTGCCCTGAGTCATATGAGATAAAAACTTGTGCCCTGAGTCATATGAGACAAACAACTTGTGCAATGAAATCAATCCTTTTAATTTTAGTTCAATTTTTAAAAAAATTCTTGAGAAACAAGCTTAACAGATAAAGCCAATTTTTGTATGAAGAAAAAAAAAAAAGAAGGAAAAAACAGTCATGAGGAATATACAAGGAAATCTCCTACCAAGATTTAGGAATGGCTTCGATAGATTGTAAGTTCTACCATATCCCTCTGGTACAGCTGTCAGCTCACCAGCTTTCAGTTTTTTGCTGGATTGTTTCGACTTTTTCTGGTCCTGTTGACTTTCTTGATTTTCTTTATCTGTTCAGATCAAAACAGTAAGCTGTTTTAGGATAACTCACACACAGACAGACTTGATGATAAAGGCTCATGTCTTTCTTTCTTCTACATGTATCGTCCACCAGAGCAGAGACCTTTAAACAACTAATCTAAGCATTTTTTAAATGATTCACTAATGGCTGGCTTTTGCAGCTGAAGCTTTCTATGAGATGAGCCAGTCAACCTCAAGCCGAAACTTTTTTTCTAGATGTTTCTTACAACATTCTTCGTAAAGTGCCGTATTCTTTGCTTTCCCTAAAGGCTCTGGTATGGTATGAACTGAGAGTGATGTATTCATAAGAAATATTTATTTATGTGTTATACTGTTTCCCAATTAGCTAAGATTATTTTCTAAGGTCTGAAAGTATCTTACCTGAAACTTGTTAATAGTCATATAGAAATATATATTTAGGTATACACACACACATACATATATATATAACTACATATTTTTTTTTCACACAAACTTCTTTTTTATAAGAGATTAGCAGAGTTATAAAGTACAGGCTCATAAATGATATACTAAATCCCTTAAACTTGTTCTGAGGACCATACAGGCCCTTGAGTCCAAACCTACCGACAGCACACTACAAAGTCTAACAAAGGAACTTGCTATGTTGTTCAAAAAAAAAAGCAGAAACTTACTTGCAGTGGATTCCATCTCACTGTAGCATCAAAGGCAATAAAAGCGCTGATGCTTTAGCCAAGGAAGGCAGTAACAAACCAGCCACTATCTTTTCCAGAAGTCAAAATTCTCATTATGAGAAAATCAGAAACGGATTGGAAAACCAACAGTGGTTATAACTACGAAAAAGATTTTCTGAAACACCTGAACAGACAGACCAAGACACAGTTTTTCTCTTACGTACTGGACAGTGCAGACTCAATAAACACTTATATAAATTAGGTATGAGCCAAACAGCTCTCTGCCAGTGTCTTCGTGCTGAACAGACTCCAGAACATGTCATGCAAGACTGCCCACTCTTGGCGGAGCAAAATATGGCAACACCCAGTAGAACTGACAACTAAGCTTTGGGGAAACCTAAGAGACCTTGAAAAGACATCCTAGTTTATGGCTCACAGTAGATTATGCGCATGACCAGAGATCGCACAAGAAGAAGTTCTGAGGACCAAACAAATCTGAAAGACTGATTTATGATATTAAATCTACACGATGAAACAGTACGAGAATTTACAGAATCTGAGTGTTTTTAAAGGAAGATACTATCAACAATAAAATATGAGGCATAATCAAATGAAACCTATCACCATATTTTCTTTTTCTTCTTCTTCTGATGTCCTACTCCTTAAGTCGTAAAGTATCTCAGAGAGGAGTTATATGTAGTTTCCTGTACACCCCCCCCCCCCCCCCCCCCCCCCCAGGAAATTCACAATTTCCACTTCTGTTTGCCCTAAACCACAGATATTTAGTGCAGCCATTTTGAATGTCGGGCTAGATCGTTTGTCCTGAGTGTTACTACTCTGAATTTGATTGTGTTCTTTCTTCTTATCTTGAGCACATGCATTTGAAGGTAGCTTTATCAGAAGCATATAAAAAGTATATTAGCAGGTGAGACATAATTAATTTTAAAAGGAACTATTAGGAAGCAAGCATTCACCTGGAGGTGAATCAAAAGAAATTGTTGTAGACAAGCTACATGCATCCTGGCTTCAGGAGATAGTGAATACCATCAGTGAAGATTGTACGGTGAATTCTGAACAATCTGCTTTATTACTGAGCGGAAAGTGATGGAACTGTTTTATGAACAGTGGCAGGTAATCTCCTTCTTAGCATTCACCAGCTGTAAACTCTGGTGGCCAAGTTCTGGTTGTTGGTCCACTTCTGCACTTCAGGCTTGTTCCAGAATTTTAGTTTTGCATGCACACCTACTTTACAGATGTGGCTTATCTGTATGCAGACACCTGGTTCACTGCCTCTCAGGTGCAATATGATTTTGAAGAAAACACCCATAAATAATAGACTTTTACAACAGGCTTGCTAGAGGAGCAGAAGGTCTATTTCCCCTACAAGGGGGCCCTGGAACCTACATGAGGCAGTGCATCATCTAAATATCCAAATGGTCTTTGATAGAAAAAGAAAATGTTCCTCACACCTGATCTACATCAGCTAGTAAGGTACATGATAACGCAGTCATCCCTGACAAGTCCGGAACTTCAGGGTTTCTTCTTACCCTAATATAACCTTACAGTTGAACGAGGCTAACCGGGATTCGTGAATGTAGGATTCTCATCCTTGAGGTGCCAATTCTACAGGGGAAAATTTCAATTGCATTAATAATGCTAAAAGTACACTCACCATCATCACTGTCATATAAGGGAGGAGATGCCACATACTGGGTCTTCAGAGGTTTGTCAGAGTCTACAGCAGAGTCATTCCTAAGGTAGTGTGTGTCATCTGAAGGTCTTCCATAAATAGGCATAGTCCTTAGCTTATCAACATCATAAGTCTGAAATAATCATGACAACAATAGAAGAATATTTACATCCATCTTTTACCCACCTCTCTTCTTCTTAATTCACCGGCTGTAAGTTCCAGCAGAAAGTTCTGGAAGTTCACCCACCTCTAGACTTAAGTCTTGTGTCAGAACATAAGATGTGGCATGCACATCTGTTTTACAGATCTGGCTTATTGGTATACAGACTGTTAGTTCCTCACCTCTCAGGCAGATGTACTTAGACTCTAAGGAAAAATCATTCCTAATTAGTCAGCTCTTACAATATGCTTGTTACCGGGCAGTGGGTCTATTTTTTCCCCCCATAGGGGGGGGGAGGGGGGGCTCCTAGAACCCATACAAGGAATCAAAGATACAAACAGTGGAGAACGGAGAGAGAAGCAGCAATAAAATGTATAATCTGTTTATATCACTACTAATTACTGGCATAATGAAGACTAACAGACTGCAATGGTTGGGGCATACAGAGAGAATGGCAGATAACAGAGAAGCAAAAAACTGAGCACACATAAAAAAAAATTTTAATGACAGAAGACCATGAGCCAGACCAAGAACATGTTGGAGAGATAACAGGCAGACCTTTAAAATACCTGGAATGAACATATGGAAAGATGAATGGAGGCAGGTAATATCTGCAACAATGAACCTCAAGTGTTGGAATGCTGAAGAAGAAGAAAAAGATCAAAACAAATGAAGTCTATACTCCCATCAATGAATAATTTCATTTTTTCCCCATATAAAACTGAAGGTTTTTAGAACTTGTGGATCTAAAAAGTTCTACTGAGGTTTTCAGATGGACACACAAAAACCACATCGCCACAATGTTTCCCTAGTGATAATCAAAACAGTAACTAATACCAGCAGCAATGAAAGTGAATATAGAAAATGTAAAGTACATAAAATGACATCATGAATCAAGAAAAGTGGCTGCCTTAAACATCAGAAGGAGCTAATTGTAAAAAACAGGATTATTCTTGAAGATGATGAGCTGGTCATTTATCTACTAAGAACAAGCAACACATGCAAAGTGGGTTGCATGATAAGCAAACAACATACAGAATCTATTCATGCTACATCAAAAAGCAAGTGCCATCTAAATTAGCATACAATACCTTTTGCAATGATTTAGCAGGATAATCATCTGATGGAGTCACATAGCTGTGTCCTAAAAATAAAATACTGAAAACTGAATGTTCATGTCATGAAAATAATAGAAATAATTATATAGAATAAAAATAGGGCAAGTGATTAGTCAGGACTATCAACACAACACTGCAGACAGATTCACAGGTGTTCCAATCATCAGGTCATCAACACAAGACTACAGACAGATTCACAGGTGTTCCTATCATCTGGTCATCAACACAACACTACAGACAGATTCACAGGTGTTCCAATCATCTGGTCATCAACACAACACTGCAGACAGATTCACAAGTGTTCCAATCATCTGGTCATCAACACAACACAGCAGACAGATTCACAGGTGTTCCAATCATCTGGTCATCAACACAGCACTGCAGACAGATTCACAGGTGTTCCAATCATCTAGTTATCAACACAATACTGCAGACAGGTTCACAGGTGTTCCAATCATCTAGTTATCAATACAATACTGCAGACAGATTCACAGGTGTTCCAATCATCTAGTTATCAACACAATACTGCAGACAGATTCACAGGTGTTCCAATCATCCGGTCATCAACACAACGCTGCAGACAGATTCAGAAGTGTTCCAATCAACTGGTCATCAACACAACACTGCAGACAGATTCACAGGTGTTCCAATCATCCGGTCATCAACACAACACTGCAGACAGATTCACAGGTGTTTCAATCATCCGGTCATCAACACAACACTGCAGACAGATTCACAGGTGTTCCAATCATCCGGTCATCAACACAACACTGCAGACAGATTCACAGGTGTTCCAATCATCCGGTCATCAACACAACACTGCAGACAGATTCACAGGTGTTCCAATCATCCGGTCATCAACACAACACTGCCGACAGATTCACAAGTGTTCCAATCAACTGGTCATCAACACAACACTGCAGACAGATTCACAAGTGTTCCAATCATTAGGTCATCAACACAACACTGCAGACAGATTCACAGGTGTTCCAATCATCTGATCATCAACACAACACTACAGACAGATTCACAGGTGTTCCAATAATCTGGTCAATAACCACCTACTGACATCTGTTTTATGTTGATCTATCAAGCCTCTCGTTTTCTTAGTGAAACAGTCATGCCTGATGTCTCCAGGCTGCACCCTTAGATCTATCAACCTGGGACATGGATGAAGAGTCACGCCTGTTGTAAACGTCTTCATGATATGCATCTTGCATAGCACCAGTGACATAATTCCTCTCCAGTGGGGACCAGTCATAGTATAGTAATCACAGGGTCCACCAGTTAATCTGTATGCTCACTGCTGTAAACAATCACACTGTGCGATACAAAGATAGAAACCAGACAAGCCATTTTCAATGTGCTCAATAAGGCAACAAGCCCTTGCTTTGGAAACCACAGTGTCCCAGAATCTACACCAGAAGCTCTGCAGACCAAAGTCAGATTCATAAAAAAAAAATCTCAGGATGGTATAGCAAATCTTTAGGTAGCAGCCTGGAGGGGACAAAGTAATCGATCATTCAACTGTTTGATTCCTGTAAAACTATATATGTTTCTTGGTCACCCCTTTCTCTCTCTCTCTCTCTCTCTCTCTCTCTCTCTCTTCTCTTTTTTTTTAAACTTTTTATTTCAAGCTAGCAAAAGAAATTTCTGAGGTCTGACGCCTGCTGAACCAACTTATTTCTCTCTATTTTTAGCCAAAGGTGTCCATGAAGTTATTCTTTGTGTGTTGGATTCCTTTAATACCATCTCTATTTCAGATCTTTTTTTTCCCTTCTCTGTAAACATAAATGCTTTAGTATTGATTATCATCACAGCATACTGGGCAGATCAAAAGGTGCTCTGATCCCCTTCTCAAAAGCTCCACAAGGCATGAAAGGACTGATTACACCATTATGTGTTGATTAATCAAAAGTCTTGTACCTCTGATGGAATGAACGCTCATTTCTCGCACCTCTGGGTTGCATCATCATGTTGCATAACTTGATATGCCTCAATCACAGGCTTTATTTACAGGAATGCAAAAGTAAATGTTTGGCAGCCATGGTGGTGGCACAGTGGCTAACATGCTTGCCTGCTAAGTTCAGTGGTCACAGGCTCGATATGAAGCTGTACAGTTCAATATTTTCTTCTTCTTTTTCTTTGTGGTCACCCGCTACAAACTCTGGGGAAAAGTTCTGGAGCTATGTCCGCCACTAGACTTTAGTCTTTCTTCCAGAATCTGAGTGCACATGTGTTTTACAGACCGATTAATGTTATGCAGACTGTTGGTTTCTCTCATTGACTGCGCTCCGACTTTGAAGGAACCCCCATTGGTCGAATCATGCAAGAGTCTTTTGGAAAGGGGGCAGTCGGTCTGTTCTTGTTTTCTTCGCACTAAGGCCCTGGAACCCACATGGAGAAATTTGACTGATGTAGTTTCCATGACACACAAAATATTCTTCTATCCACATCTCAAAGGCTTCAGTTCAACTTTCTAATGCATCACGCTGACCTCTAATGCTAAGATGTCACTTGATGATGATAAGAAGCTTCAAAGGTTACAAGAACAGAAATCTATGATAGCTAATGATAATGAAATGATTAAAGAACAAACCACTTCGGGATGTAACTAGTATCTTGCTTTGCCTGGTTGGTGGGCAAGTCAGCATAGCACCACCTACACATGGAGTTGTCAGATCTAAATGATGTCTCCTGACTGGTGACACACTTTGCTGCAGGACAGGAGTTGGCAGCCGTGCCTTTAAGTTCTCAGCAGGCACTCTATCCAAATCATCATCCTCATCTTGTTCTGTTCTGGCCTTTTCTTTCTCCAGTCTCCTAGAGTAAACAAGGAAAATGAATTTGGTTATGACAAAACTTTTCATATATGAGCATTTCATGTTATATGTGATACATATTAACAAACAATACTTCCCAAATATGTGTACAACTCTTCATCTTGGAGAGGGATACCATTTACAGAAACCACATTACTATTTGCCTGATTTATTCTCATTATCTTTGTCTTTCTCTTATGGATTTTCAGACCAAGCTGTTGTGATCTCGTAGTTAGCGGTTGCTGTATTCATAATCTAGTCTAATGCCAGTAAAAATAGGAGAGGCGACAAATGACAACCCGTTATATCCTTTTATATGTGACACATATTAACAAACAGGTTATCTACAGTGCACAATATTCTACTTTTCCTGTGTGTTTTTGTTTCTAATTGGTTAGATTTACACATAAAGTTTTCCAAAGGATTAGTTAGCTTCTTACATCAGCTGTCCAAAGTTGCCTTTTCCTGCAATTTATGGGAGTTTACTACCAATCTTTCCTGCAAAATGTGATCAAATTATGTTGTTGTGGAAAAACTAAAGAATTCATCATAAAAAGACAGAAGTTTATCCAGGATGCTTTTGCCCCTATTATCCTTACTGAATAAACAGGGTTAGTCGGAAATACAACTACATGTTAAGAATAAATAGAGTATGCATATTATGGGGTTGTCTGAAGGTTTATGCTTGAAAATTTATTTTTTGTTGTTGATAATATTACAGCAGAAACAGACATTCTACATTCTTTGCGTCCCATGTGAGAAGGGGAAAAAAAGTAGTAAGTAGTAACAACAACAAAAATCAAAGGAGAAGAGAGCTACAGGGAGATCAAGAGAGAAGATGGTAGTCAGTTTGGCACCCCCATGCTGGTTTTGGCACCTAATTTAGAAATCACAGCCGAGCTGTAAACCATGACAAAACATGCCACCATCATTTCAAGGGCCAATGCAGAAAAGGAAGATGCAGAAAGTTTGTCATCACAGAAGAAGAACAGTATCAGAAATGATGGTTTATGAAACAGGTTAGGGACAGATATGATTATCAGCCCAACATGGCATGAACAAAATTTTAGTGTAGTCGATAGGAGACTCGCTTTCAAATCCAGCTGCGACTAGCTGCAGCCACGGTCGGTGTTTGAAACCGGGTGGTTCCCGGGGTTTACCCAGCCTTTAGGAAATTGGTACCAGAACTGACACTCTGGGGTAAATGGAGGAATGTCGTTGTAGCTACAGAGTTACGTGCGAATGGCGACACAGGCGGACAATTCTTATCAGCTGTCCGTACTGGTGGCAGAGCACTTATGGTTTATAACCGTGTGCAATGACACTGGTTCACATCTCCTGACTTTACTTTTACCTTTATGAACAAAAAGAAGGAAAACTGACTGACATCTTTATTAAACTGATATATGCAGAGTCTCAATTGACCACAATTTTGAAAACCTCTGGCCATCCCAGCAGAAACAAAAAAGACACAATATAAATGCAATTTCAACCTCATACTTGTGTTATTAATGTAAGAATAATTGTGTTATTAATGTAAGACTACTTGTGTTATTAATGTAAGACTACTTGTGTTATTAATGTAAGACTACTTGTGTTATTAATGTAAGACCACTTGTGTTATTAATGTAAGACTACTTGTGTTATTAATGTAAGACTACTTGTGTTATTAATGTCAGACTTGGATGCTGACTAATAAATATGGAAGAAAACTGACCACTTGAAAAATGAAACGTTTGAGAAAGGCAGTGAACAAAACTAGCAGAGATCATATGAGAAATGAAGAATTTTCAAGAACTAATGTATTAACACCTATAACTAAATTCACTTAACAACAGCTATTGAAATGGATTGGTCATTTAACGAGAATGAATCTAATGATGCCAGCAACGACAGCATTCAAAATGAAAGTAGGAATACCAAGAGGTAGGGGATGACCAAGAAGAAGATGGACTAAAGAAGTGGCTGATACCTTCAGACTCCACAACATCACAGAATACAGGGGAACTAAACACGTCCTAGCTCAGATACTGATCATTTGTTTACCATGCCTAGTGGCACAAAGTAGAATATGGACAACAGATAAAGATGGACAAATTAAATAACCAAGGAAGTTGGAATATGAGTGGTTTTGTATTTAACAACTGTGGCAGGAGCAACAGAGTTTTTGGCCAAGTTGTTTTAATCAGTTCTATAGATGCTGCATTATATCAACTCCTGTAAATGCTATCTAAGTAAGTGATTGTATTTCAATTTGTGATACACAGATAGTGGTAGAAAAAAACAGACCCGCGGTAGTAGAAAATACTGATTACAATTCAGTTTATGATACAGAAATAGTGACAGAAAAACAGAAATAGACATTAAAACAGACAGTCGTAGAAAAACATAAACAGCAGTAGGAAAACAGAGTAGGGCAAAATAATGCTGAGCTGCACACAGCAAATTAACTTCAACTTATTATTTTTGTCAGCAAAATATTTTACCTTCTCTGCTGGGCTATCTTCTCCTTTTGTTCTTCTAGCCATGCCATCTTTCTGCTTCTCCTATTCTGGCCATACTTTCTTCCTTTCTGCAAATTCTGAGTTTGTTTACTTTTCTCCGGTGTCTCTTTCTCCTGAAAAATCTCCTCAACATCAGACAAACCAGGTGAACTTTCCCTGTTGGGTGCTTGCTCTTTCAGACTGTCAGAGTCTGGAAGATTCTTGGAATCGGGAACATTCTTGGAGTCTGGAAGATTCTTAGAGTCTGTAAGATTCTTGTAGTCGCTGTCAGAAACAAATGAAAAAAATCATTGAAGGAAGTGTAATTACAGCCTACCACATATAAAAAAAAACAAGCAACTTTAGGTGTGTTGATAATCTGTAGTTACTTACCAAGAATGAATACACTTTAAATAAATCGTTAAACAAAATTTATTTATCTATAATTGTTAAATGTTTGCTTTGAAATACATAAAGATATGTAAAGGGAAAAATTCATAAACAAGAACAGAGTCAAGAATTAAATTAAATGCCTTCCCCAGGGCCTAAAATATGTACCAGGTGACTCATTCTGTGACCTCTATCAATGAGGCTTAAAAGACAAATTTTAGGTCAATCTGGTTTTTTTTTTTTTGAAACTACTGGATTCCCAGAGAAATCCCACTAAATGTTATCTTTAGTTAATATATTCATAACTGGGTCTCCTGGACACTACACAGAGACCAAGAGCATAAAACTATGCTTTTTCAGAACAGGTCACTGTAGAAATGGACATATAACAGCATTTACAGGAACTGTGTCCCAATGAGAAGAGATTAGATTTAGCCTTTTCGGGGTGATAGTTCAACTTCACTGCAATTAGTCAACCCCTAGTTGCTCCATTCATGTGCCTGAGAAAACCACATTAAATGCCGTTAACTGTCTCATTTGAGAACTTATAAACAAATAATTAATCCCTGCAAAATTCTTCTCATCCACCTTTTACCTCATCGAAAGGGAGGAAAGATGTTACATTTGTTGATGAGCTCTGTCAAGAGCACTATTAAGATTGATGTTCATTCTTTATACCATCACTCCATCTTTTACGATGTCTAGCAAGGCTCCTCTAGCAACTGCTATTTGTATTTACTGAGTGCACATTTTCTGGATTATGCCTGGACTAACTGGTTGTTCACCAGTTTTTCAAATGGGACAAGGAGGGACATTTTACTTGATTTTCACTGGCAGTTGGAATGGAGCAAGTATGAGTTGATCTGATTGCATTGAAGTCCAAACCTCAACTAAAACTAAGACTTAGAAAGTTTTTTCTAAAATAGTCTACATGAACTCCTACCCAGCTCTGAGAGCAGGTTTCTCCAAGTTCAAAGCCTTGATCGTTGAAGAAGCTTCAGCATCTAAGTCCCAGCATTCATTCTGTTTGGCCAGCAGCTGAACCAAGTGTTCACGAGAGAAGTGTGTCCCTTGTGCACGCTTGCGGTATTCCTCAGCCCTGCGACGTAGTTCAATCACCTCAGCAAACCAATTTGAAGCAGCAGAACTGTCAGCATTGTTGTTGTTATTGTTGTTACTGTTGTTATTTTCATTTATATTTGCTGCGGCCTCACCATTCTGGGTAAAACAAAATATTTTTTAGCAACACACTGTTATTTTCCTACTTTGAAAATGAATTAATGGGGACATAGACAATTAACAATTTATTGCCTTGCATATTTTGCTGCATCTTATTGCGTACATCCAAACATAATGAAGCACAAAGCTGAACAGTTTCAAACAAAATATACCGCTTAGACACTACAGATGCACTTACAACAAAAACTAAAATTTCCATATGCATGGCAATAAATTGTACAATTTATTTTTGTCTCCAAGTTACTTCAAAATGTCATTAATTATAAATGTGCAGTAACAACAGAAATGACATGTCTCATAAATCAGAAAATGTTACATTCCAATTTTTAATACATATTCTTATTCTACAGAAGATTTCAAAGGAAAATGTAGACTTGAAATAGATATACTTGTATAAGACACATATTTTTTAAAAAGACAAGTGTAATTAACTTTTTAAAACTCTCTTGGATCAAACTTATCTCATAAAACGTCTACTAGTTATCTTAGGTAACAGCAGTTAAGTTAACTGATACAGGCTAAACAGATGTGTACAACTGAGGCATCAAAAAACTTTTCCCAATATGCTTTACTGATATGTAAATGGGTATTGTTATCATTTTTAACATTACATAAATATAATAAATGCATCAGCTTATAGCTTGGCTACATTTTCACACTTCAAATTTAACAAAACTTATTATGACAAAAATGATACAGGAAGAGTAAATGTAAAGAGAAAATAATCAGGTACAGGGGTGAATAAGAAGAAGGAGGATATGGAATATGCTGAATGAGATAATAAAAGAAAGGAAGGTTTGTGTGAAAACTGACAGCCTATGCTCCACTGGGAGACAAAAGGTAGAAGCAGAAGGAAGAAATAATGTACATTTCTATTATGTTTATGTACAAAATTCCACAGCTAAAAATACAGATTACCAAACACATCAAAGAAGAAACATATGCATGGATGTGAACTTCCAGGGGTTTAAGAGAAATTAGGCCAAAGCTCTGAGGCAGAGTTATCAGTTCCCTTCCATTTTCTTTCTTTTGCAACTCAGAGGAGAGTCAAATATCACTGTGTGTGAAAGCAGTCATGTGATTTTGTTGCCCGAGTGATCATAATAATAACCAATGGAACTGGACAAGCTTTCTAAAATAGTGGAGCTAATAGTGCTTTCAATATCATGAAGTCTGCCACCAGCGGTGGTAGCCCTTTAGTTTTTCCGGACATCAACCAATGAAGCCTTGGATTCACTTCAATCTCATAAAATAACTACCATTTAGTTGTAATAATTTTCTGGGATGAATATACGGTGAGGAAGAATACTGGTCACTACATATTCTTATGCTATAACAAAATCTATGTGAAAGTCTTCACATCGGGAACCAGTATATGTCATAGAAATACTTATGAAATAAACAGAACACGTGAAAGTTAAAACAGCAGAGAAAGACAAAAGCTATTTACTACAACATCAGGTGCCAGTTGTGGTGGAAATGCTCCCTTCCATACTCCATTCTCATATCGATAATTTGTTGGTGACTTGTAGTTGGCCCGGTATTCACTGGTCATGCATCTGGTTACAAGATAAATGAAAGAACATGCTACAACAACAACAAACAATCAAGAAACACACAACAAATAAATCTGTTAAAGAACTCTTTAAAATATATATGCAGAAAAGTGTGAGTTAAGCTTATACTTTAAAAAATGTGTCTCAGAGTGCAAATCAATAGTTTATAAGTATCACACAAAAATTTACATCCAAATAAGAAGGAGAACTAGTTAGCTTCACATTATTACAATCACAAAAGATAAATGAACGTCGCAGCTACAGAGTTTTTGTTGGCATATAACATAAACGGACAATGATACAATTACACACAAGAATACATAAAATTACTTATCCTAAGCTGAAATCTTGAAATATCTAACAAGTGTGAACAGTAGAAATACAGGAATATGATACTGAACTGGAAGTAAGCCAGACAGGTAGGACAGGTGGGTTATATTAAGGAATGTAACTCAACACATTTTTAGAGAAAGCTGTGTTGCAGATTATGGATCTGCTGAAAGTGTGATGTTAGAGATTTCCATTGTGAGGGATTTCAAAGGGCTGTTTGCTGACATGCTTTGTTAGCTGTACCTTGGATTTCTCTAGATAATGTTCTTGTTAAAATCTTCCATGTTTCTGCATGCTGCAGCAGTTTATAGCTGTCAAGGATGTTTTGGACTACATGTGTAATGGAGCTTACTGTATGCCCAGGAGTTGATTATAGATTGTTTCTCTTCTAGCTGATTATAACTTAACAATCTGTGGTCTATTAGATGTGATTTACACACAATCTCTTGTCTGTTTAATGCTTTCTGTACAGTCTGCTTAAGAAAACTTGATTTATACACAATTTCTTTTCTGTCTAATACTATCTTTACACTGCATTGTACAACAGTTTTGATTCATACAGCCTCAATTCTGTCTTTTCTATTCTTACAGATGCATTATTTACCCCCCCCCCCCCCCCCCCCTTTTCCCCACCATCAGGAGATCTTTTAAAAACTCCTAGTCTAACCCTGTCTCTACTGTGTTTTGTCTAGCTGATCATAGCTGTTTCCTAATTGACCCAATCCATAATAAACTGAAAACAATGTCTATTGTGAATCAGAGAAGAACATTTTAGCAAGTGCAAAGAGAAACTACCCAAAATATTACCTTGACTTCCCAAATGCTTGTTTCAATTTGGATTTCAACTCACTGGAAGCAGATTCTGCAGCCTGTTGATCCTTTACTACATCAACTGATTCATCACGGTCAGGAACAGCTGGAAACAACACAATTAAGGAACTTCTAAACTAAAACAAAATACATCTTTAATAATAAGGGAGAGCAGTAACATCAACAATATAATAAAAAGTAAAAAAAAATTTAAAAAAAGATCTAGACATACACATGAAGAACATGTTGTGAGCTATTGAAAAAAAAAAAAAGTAAAAGTAAGGGCATTTTTTACACCAGTGGTGCATCAGGCATAGGATGCAGGACATTTCTATAAACCAATCAAACTCGATGGGTAATGTGGTCAGCATATCAACCATTGTTATTTATCAGGACATTTCCTGATAACCATTTTAGGCTAGGTCAGTTTAGGAGCCAGGGTAAATTATAAAAGAAATCCACCCTAGTGGGAATGATTATGTTTCTTAATTGAAGTGAGCTAAACACACTACTAGATATGTACCCATTTGCTCAAATATCAAAACCTTAAAATTGTGACAGAAATTACAGTAACCATGCCACTGTTTTGTAACCTGCCCATATTGTTCTTAAGGATATCAAGAGTGTTAAGCATGTGACATCTCGATGCAGATGAACATTCTGATGCCATAATGATAGTTTAAATTAAAGATAGCCGTCCCACTTTTGACATGCACACAAAAAAGGAGCATGATCCCTGTTATCCCTTTTTTTTAAACCAGTAAAGGGATGAAACCTACAAAAATTCATCGGCAAATGAAGGTCCAGTATGGCAATAAATGCCTTTTAGTCCAGCAAGTGTATAAGTGGAGTATGAAGCTTTATCAAACACAACGTGACTTCTGTGATAGACTGTTCATGACCAGTGTGCCTAACCAAGTTATAAGACAAAAGCGTTGTTGCTGTAATTTCCATCACACTTTTAAGTTTTTCTTCTGAAGCCTCTCATATATGGATACAAATTATTTCACAGCAACTTACTGTAGTTCAATTAAAGGACCCTTTTCCCGGCCCTGAAGCAAATCTGGTGTAAGATGCTCGTTCCATAATTTTAGGGACTAATCAGAACTCAATGGCTGATGCAGTTAACTTCATTCTTACCAACATTACTGATAATTATCACAGCATACTAGGCATACCTACAGATGCTCTGACTCTCCCAGCAACTTTACCTCCAAAAACATTTCCTGGTAAAGATTATTAGCTGAGCAAATCTGGAAGCTTGAGAAATTTTATTTTTTTCAATAAAAATTCTTGGCCTTGATGGGACTTGGTCACCTGACCATTGGGTTGACGGCAGTCATGTTAGTCACTGCACTCCCTCGGCTCGAAGAGGTTTACATAACACAATGAAAAAAAAAATAACCATGGAGAAATGTCCAAAACATAAAAGTAAAAGATGTATAATTTGGTGACAACAAATCACCATAATGGAAATGTTTTCAGAAAACTGAAAGTCTTTAACTGACTGTTGTCTTCTTTTCTCACGCAATAAACATGGAGGAGGAGGAGGAGGACAAGAAGGAAGGAAAAAACCCAGGAATATTTGTTTATAAGCTAGAGTACTATCCACATACCACTTTAGCTTCTCTAGCACATTACAGAAATATTTAAATCTGTTACTGTGATAAATAAACCATCTTGACCTACCATACCTTTGTCACAATCAACAGCAATCTCTTCCAACTGATATACATTTGTCTATAGCAGAACTTACCTTCAGCACTTCTGCTTCTTTTAGCCTGTGTAAAGAATAGCAAAGATAGTGGTTAATATTATAGTGTAAAAGCATTTGTATTACATATTTGTATCATATATAAAGAGTAACCCAAATATTTTGAAAGAAGAGAGGGTTCAAAGATAACTTATCACAATAAACTTCTGAAGGAGACAGTCAACATTTTTGACAATGTTAGGAACAGAGGGAACTGGAATATGTGACCACTGGAAAGATTTGTGGAAAGAGAGTTGGAAGAAGAAAATGTGAGAATATTCTCAACACCCTTTTTGTTATGGCATGGAGGGGTATCAGCACAGTAGCTGATATATGGTTTTGGAGAGCAGAGGCTTTGGAGAGGCATGATCACCCATGCCAGTAGGCAAAGTACATGATGATGAAGATGTTTGCATATTACGAGATAACAAGCTAAAGGTGGTCCTACAGCAGACACTACAACTAGAGTGTGGAGATTCAAGTTTTTATACATTCTGAGTAATGACATACGAGGTGGGATAACTAGTTCCCTTCTCAATCACTTCCAAACAATTATATTGTTAAGTACTGCTTTTTTTTCCACTGCAGCTGCTGTTGTGTAGAGGCTACACATTTGCCTATGAATCCCAAGTGTTTGGGTTCAGGACCTGACAGCCCCATATTTTGTTTTGTTTTTAATTTTCTTGACTCCCAGGCTGGAAAGTAATGGCAGCCAGGGTAATGTTGACTATATCAACCACCAAGTGATGAGTGTCTATAAAACACAGGTCTAGCCGTAAATGTCCAATATAAAGCCTGAAGACATGGAAGAGGATCGTTTACTTCATACTTACTATTTTTTTAAGAGAATGGTTTGACTGTCAGAGCAGCACTTGTCCGATAAGAATAATTATGCATTTGTTGGGGTTTTAACCTACACCACTGTCTTGACATGAAAGCACTCAAACCATTTTGACATTGCAGCTGGATAAATGTGTGCGCGCGTGTGTGTGTGCACATATATATATATATATATATATATATATATATATATATATATATATATATAAACATCACAGTGGATAGCAGGAAAGAGGGGCAGGGGCCAACCAGCATGAAGGGCACCTTCAGTAGAAAAAAATGTATGAGGGGCAGCTGAATTTCTTTCAGGCAGACTATGACAACAGCAACGTTCTTCAAAGGACCTGCTATATAATGATGAAATATATATATTTATGTGTGTGCAATGCATGTACGCATGTACACACACACATAAGCAGATAATAAAAAGGTATCATGCAATAAATAACTATTAAACACAAAGTGCTATTTGTACTGAACGAGTTCATTAATTAATGTTAATTTTAATTTTGAATAAAGTTGTTACTGACTGTAATTGCTTAATCACTTTACTGAAAGTTCACAAAAAATTTATTAATTAGGATAATTAGAATAATACATTACCACAGATTTTCTCTCTCTTTCAGCCTTGTTATCCTTTGAGTTATTGTTATTACTGTTGTTGTTATTATTATTGTTATTTATATTCAGATTTACATCAGACGAGAAGGATTCAGATTTCCATGGGTGAAACTGACGTCTATATTCCGAAACTCTAGGCACACCATCATGCTTGTAAGGGCCAAGGTCAGTTTTGCTCCTAAAGACAATCTGAAACAGAAAGTGAAAGAAGTTAGAGACCCTTTTCATGCCAGTGGGGCCTCAGGTATATGATCATAGACCTTCCATTACATTTCATGATACCCATTTTAGACTGGGTCAGTCTGGAAGCGAATTTCTTTTTAAAAATCTACCTGAAGGCAAGCATGTGTGGTGCGGTCAACATCATGAAGCCATCTTTACTTCCCATGACACTTTTTTGTACCCATTTTCAACTGGGTCAATTTGGAAGCCCTCTGTTATTTTTTTTTTAAAATCTGTGTGACAAGCAAGCATCTATATCAGAAGGTTAAAAGAAAAAGTTAAAACAGTTTATTTTTTATGGTATTTGCAACTGAGGAGTTGGTAGAGCAGTTGCTAGAATGCTTGAATCTGTCCTGGTGGGTTTTAATCCACATCAAAGCAGATTTTCAAAACTGACCTGGGCTTCCCAGTTAGACCCATCCTAAAAATATGCAACAAGAAAAAGTCCTCAGAAGTAAAGGTGATATCATCACCCATTGAATAGCAACTCAATTATAAAAATATTTCTGCTAGCACCCTGTACCCAATACGCCTCATGACATTCTTTTGCGTTCATTTAAAGATGTAAATGTGTGGTGACGGTATAACTTGGATGCAATATTTTTATTTTTCGGCTGACATATCGAAGTTCTGCAGGCATTTGTTACCTGAGTCAGTTTTCCCGGATGCTTTAAGACACTATAACAATACCAATTCCAATTTGATAAACAAAAATTCCAAACTTGATTCTGTTCCAGCTGCCCGGAGGCCTGCTATATAAAAGAAGATTCCTTGGCTATCTTATTTGGTTTCCTATTCTTTGTGATGTGAAGTCACACCTGATATTCGCATTCTTTGCCTTCCTAAGTCCGGTGTTGTACTTGGGGTTCTGGGTCCAGTCTGGCTCTCTTAGCTCCTATCTCTGTGGGTTTTAGCTGACTGCTGCTGGTGCTTGGTTTAACTTGTGCTGATTGCTGCGCTGGTGCCCTATTGCCTGCTGGGTTACCTCTCTGTGAAGCCACGGGGAAAAAGCCAATAACAAGACCTTTACTTTTTTTAAATTTGTAAATGTGAATGTTTTTGTTTTTTTTTGGCTCACTGATAAACGTTATATAACCAAAGTTTTCATTTTATTTTATAAATAAGACACAAACACAACTAATCCTTTTTAAACACTATAAATAGGAATGGACTTTAGAACCGTGTCATGATTGCCAAGACTGGGGGGGGGGGGGGGGGGGGGGGGGGGGGGAGAGAGAGAGAGAGAGAGAGAGAAACAAGGGGACAATCAATAGATCAATACCTCTGTGGTTTGGTCATATGGATGGGGGTGAGACAAAGGTACTGACCGGATCCATGATTCTGATGACCGCATGAAGTGGCAAAACATGACTGTTTACGCTTAACAACATGTGATAATGATGATTAATCATTTTGCTGATTAATTTTATTACTTTCCCCCTTTAAATTATTATTCGAAGCATGTCACCCCTTGCAACCACATCAGGATGTGACTCCAAAAGGACAAATCCCCGATATTTTCTAGTCTTCTAACAAATTATAATTAGGGCACCTATAACTCCCACCCCCCCCCCCCCCCCCCCCCACACACACACACACACCAGTGTAATGTTATGATATGTTATGCCTTCTGACTTCACTGATAAATGTATAGTATAATAGTTTTCCTACAGTGGATTTAATGAACATTTAAGAAACAAAACTTTCATCTTCCTCTTCTTCTATTCCTTCAGTTACCACATTGAAGAGCTGAGTGGAGATGTCTGCTCCTTCCAATGTGTTACATAAGTTGATCTTTATTTCTTTAAGGTTGTTCTTGATGGCATCATTACATATTTGAGTGTTCTTCTCCTTGCTCTGTGTTCATTATATTTCTTCAGCATGACTCTCTGTGGTAGCTGCTTTGTCAACACCAAAATAACTTACTTCCTCTGCACCAAGCAATGGAGAAGTCTTCATCATATCCTTCCACTGAAACTGTTTTTGGTATTCAGAAACTTGTCTAGCCAGTGGGGGTCTTGCAACTTTTGCCTTGTATCTCAGTGCATAATCTTCCTGCAACAGAGAACAGACAAATATACAAGGTGCAACAACCCAACACTTTTGAGACAACTGTTATAAATCATACATAAACTTTGACATGGACATAATTTATACTAATTCCACAAAACAAATCCCTTCTTGCCCAATACACTTGCCTGCATGTTCCTTCAACTTCTTCAAGCCCTCAATAAAGGCAGATTTTGAAATGTTTTTATGTTCCCTTGTCTTGGAAAGAGCAGGTATCAACATCAGAATATGTGAGGCAGCAACAACAATGGCAGATTAGGAACGAATTTAGTAAACAGAAAGCTAAAAAGCTCATGGTTAAAATAAACCCCCTTGTCTATCAAGCATGTGTTTTCAACACTCTTCTTCGTGGTAGTCAAACCTGGTCAAATTATTTGCACCAGGAAAATGGCTAACTTTCTAATATGACGAAGAATTGGAAAGAGCTATTTTCACAAAACTGTTGTATTAGAATGGGGAGGCTTGAAGTCAGTTTTCTCAATCCTCAATCTTTAGGGGCTCAGATGTCTAGGGCACACTTTGAGGATGGTAGAGTCTCTTAAGACATCCTGTGTGTTAAATTACAGATGGGCAGAATATATTTAGGTTTGGCCTCTAATATAATATACAGAATTTTGCAAGATGGACATGTATGATACAGATACTGGAATGAATCAAGAGAATAGGACTATGCCATGGACTATGCTGGATGAAGGGGAAATCAGGAAGGGAACATGGATAATGGGAGGGGAGAGTGGTGTGACAACAGCTGAGTGTCTGAGAAGAAGAAAGATAAATACATGCAGTAGCAGCAATGATCCTGAATATCATGCTCTGAATTAAAAACACCAGTGCACTGTCTTATCTCTCTGTCACAGCTTCCCTTCCAGACTAGAAGCCAACCAAGGCTAAGTGCCTGGTCTACCCTACCATAACATAAAGTTTTCAGGTTGCATGCCCTTTTCCTAGGATAAGGCCCATATCCTCCACCAGTGCATTCCTCAGCTTTGCTGCTGAAAAAGGTACAAGGGAAAGTTTATCAGAATTTCTATAGACTTCAATATTTAAAATTTGCTAAGAAAGACCAAACACTATGAGTCTGTCCAGAGTACAATGACATTATTTCTATAAATTGTGAATTTACACAATGGAATCGTGGTTGTCAGCTAATTGGTGACAATGCTTAAAATCGACTGGTGACAAATTCTGTGGAAGCTGAAGAAATTACATTTTATAGAACAACAGGCAAATTTTTAAAAACAAATTGTTTAAATAACCATAAATATTTCTTGAAAGACATGATGTTGTAAAGAGAAACGATTAGCCACATCAAAAGCAGAAGACTACATTCCTTAGTCACATCAAGAGAGGGGGCAGACTGGAGTCTGTCAGGACAACGGGAAAGTTAGAGGGGAAAAGAGGGAAAGAAGACCAAGAGAAAAGATGTTCAACATTCTGACATCATGGAGCAAAAGAACACCAATATCAGAAAGTGCTGACAGTGCATGAGACAGAAAGCTGTGGACTGAAATGAATACCAAGTCACACAAAATAGACTATGAGAGAAAGAGTTAGTTAGTTGCACATCCTTTACAGAACATTACAGAACCAACCCCAGCAGTTTCCTTTGGGAAAATGGGGGCAGTCTGTTTGGTTATACTGGGAAATTGTACACAGTTCAGTACTGCTTTATGAATGGTTGGCACCATATAAGACTGTCCAAATTAACACAAAAGGGTCTGCTGCCAATTTGCCTGCAGCTGGAATAGAATCCAACTACTTCGAAATTATGAATTTTAAGCACCAGACACTAACACAAGAAGAAGAAAAAAATCAATCAATCAACTCTTCGCCAGAAGAATAAAACCTACTGGAGCTTCTGGTCCAGAAAGAGCCACTCCTTTCCTCAAGTTAGTCTGTGCATATTCATTCATGCTGAATTTATTGTCTTTCTTCTTTTTAATCTGTGTTGTGTGTGGTAGCTGTTCCTCTGCCCTGACACCGTCTGGCCTAGTCTCAGGAACATCGCTTACATTCTTATCTGCTGCTGCGTCCTGGAGAAACACGCAACAAATAAACACTCAAGGACCTTTTGAAATATAGTTTTGTTCCTCTACTGTTTGTAATTCTGAATTGTGTATATCTTGATGTGTTCCTATTTCCTTTGGAGCATGGGCCCACAGAATTTTCCTTTTTAAAAAAAAAATATATATTTGTGTGTGTTTGGTAATTATTCTGTATCTACCTGTTATTATTGTATTCCTATATAGGTTACTGTATGATTCCCAAAAATGTTACACTGATTTGTGTAAAAATGCTAGTAAAAAAGGATTAGAGACTATTTGCTTTCCTACAATAATTCTTATTTTATATTTGTGCTGAGTTATTATTTTGGTATCTAGCTCTTGCTTTTTTGATTCCTATTTAAGTTACTACATGATTCCAAAACACGTTACACAAAAAGTGTAAAAATGCTAGTTTTAAAAAAAAAACGATTAGGGACAACATGCTTTATTTTGTGAATTGAAAAAGTATTTTTGTATTTAACTGTTATTATTTGATTCCTTTCCAGGTTACTAATAGGTCTGATATCTTTTCCATCTAACCCCTCTATCTTGAGGACATGTGAATAGCTGTACACATAATAAAAACTTCTTAATATTTATTTTTGTTTTAACTTCTACTTATTTTTCAGCCATGCTCCTTAAACCAATTATAGCTTCCTTGATGCTGTTGCTTTATAGAAACCAAACTGTTCTTCAGCTACCCCCTTTATCTATTTTTAAAAAAAAAATTATTGTTTGTATAATCTTGAGCACTATCGTAGTTGTATAGCTCATCAAGCTAATGACCTGAGTTTTCACAATGAATTGATTTCGGTCTCTTTTTTTAATCCACGTGTCAAATTTAGAATTACAAACTCGGTCACTGGCCATATAGAAAAAAATCCATAATAAACATACCGCTCAGATTTCCTTGTAACTCAATATTTTTATATGATCTAAGATTATAATTCCTCACTACACCTCTGGCCAGAAAGACTCACCCACTGAAGTCCTATACATAAATAAATGTGTCCATTTAGGCTGGTTTTTTGCAGATCACTGTTTTGAATGACCTTTATTTTCAAGGCATTGCCTGGTACTGATTTTAGACTGGGTCAACAACTTGGTAGAGATTCAAACTTCAGACCAACAGGAAAGCATCTAGTCACTATGCTATCACAACTCCCTGCTGATCTGTGTATACTGACAAAGGAGTGACACATGTGATGATGTGGTGATGGTAATTTAATTAAAATTCACTAATATGATGATGATGGTAGTGATCTAATTACAATTCACAAGTAACCTACCTGTCCCGTTGAAGCAGCCATACTCTTTGTCTTGTTCATCTGTGCTGCCTCAGTTTTGTTTTTCCTTTCTTCCCTCAACTTTCCATTCTGTGTTACATGTGTCCCTTGTTCTTGTGACTTAGTAGCAGCTGGTTTACCTCCAAGAACATCCGTCAAATCCTTGTCCTTCATGGCTTCCTAAAGATATACACATATCTTTTAAAGGATATTAGACTAACTTCAACATAAGAAGCTACCCTGGTGACTTCTTCATTTTCTTCTTCGCGTTCACCGGCTGTAAACTCAATTGGAAAGTTCTGGTTGTTCATCCACCTCTGGACTTTAGTGCTGCATGTACATCTAATTTACAAATCTGACTTATCTGTATGCAGACTCTTGGTTCCTTGCTTCTCAGGCAGATGCACTCTGACTTAAAAGGAAACCCCCAGTTAGTCAACTCTTGCAACATGCTTGTTGGACAGGCAGTGGGTCTATTCTTGTTTTCCCCAGGACCCACATGGGGACCCTGGTGATATGTAATCAAGGTTCCTATGACAGTGATGTTCTAGTCATGGAAATGTCAAATCACCTGTAAAGTAAATAAAGGACCCTTTTCATATCAGGGGTGCACTGGGCATATGATACTTGACTCAGATTTGTACAGACCAATCAGATTTTGATGTCTGATGTGGTAAACATCATGGCGGCCAAACTTAGTTCCCAGGACATTTCTTGGTATCTATGTTAGACAGGGCCAATCTAGAAGCCAATGTCACACCCCCCACCCCCACCCAGTGCTATATCAACCTCAAGACCTTTGGGTCGGTAGGTGAGCATTTAGAATGTTATATTCCCTCTGCAGGTTCTGGGGCTTCAATTTGGAGATTAAAGAATAGACCAACTTTCCTCATAACAAGCATGTCACAGGAGGTGACTAATTAGGGGTGTTTCCTCCAAAGTCAAAGATGATCTCTTGTGAGGTGAGGAAAAAAACAGTCTGCATACAAATTGGTCAGATCTGTAAAATGAAGGTGCACACAAAAAGTTATGAAGCAAGGCCAAAGTCCTGGAGCTGATGAACAGCCAGGACTTTCCACTGCAGCTTACATCTGGTGAACGAGTAGAAGAAGAAGAAAATGTTATATATGTTCAACACTATTATATTACACAGAAACAATAAACAAGCATTTAGAGAGATGAGAATTTGCAGAAAAATTTATTTCATGGAAAAAAAAAACCAATAAAATACAGAGTTTTTAAAGAGACAAGGCGTTATGTAAAAAAAAAAAAAAATGAAAAAGACCCAAATTAAATATTTTGGCTACATTCAAATAGATAAAACTAATGAAAATCACACCGGAAAACTTAAGCAATAAGAATAAGAAATTGATAGAAATATGAATCATCAAAAGATGGACAAACAGCCGTCTAGGACACTATAAAACTACTGCGAGAGACAGAAATCCACTGGATAACATGAGTCTAGTTAAGAACCAACATAACAGCACTCAGGATATTTCCATAATAGCCAATCTTTACGAGATTGTGAAGACTTCCTATGCCTATGGTATCTGTAACAGTTTGGTTATACGTCTACCTTACCATTCTTTTGCGTATAGTTTTGTCCAGATCCCCTAGTCACTCCTCACTGCAACATTCTTATCATCCAATCAGTAATAATCTGTTTACACCTATGTATAGTTCACTTGCTCCCATCTGTTTACACCTATGTATAGTTCACTTGCTCCTATCTGTTTACACCTATGCAAAGTTCACTTGCTCCCATCTGTTTACACCTATGCAAAGTTCACTTGCTCCCATCTGTTTACACCTATGCAAAGTTCACTTGCTCCCATCTGTTTACACCTATGCAAAGTTCACTTGCTCCCATCTGTTTACACCTATGCAAAGTTCACTTGCTCCCATCTGTTTACACCTATGCATAGTTCACTTGCTCCCATCTGTTTACACCTATGCATAGTTCACTTGCTCCCATCTGTTTACACCTATGCATAGTTCACTTGCTCCCATCTGTTTACACCTATGCATAGTTCACTTGCTCCCATCTGTTTACACCTATGCATAGTTCACTTGCTCCCAAAGGACCGTGTTAATATCTAGCTTATCATGCATCAATTAACTACCCAGTGGTGCAGAGCAAGTCTTGACTGTTTGTTTCCCAAAATATGCACATGCCTCAGAGAAAAGATAAATTCACAGATCCATTAAAGGCAACCTTCAGTACTGAGATGGCATTAGACTGAATGGATATTCTAGTCTGTTATGAAACTTTATTGAGCTGCGGTTACATTTTTTCCTTCTAATTTAGACATTCTTTAAGTAATCTGTAATTTTGCTGCTAAATTTCTGACCAGAACTTTCATAACCTTAAACAAACACTTCTGAGATATAGAATGCTAGCTAAATCTGGCCTCTTTTCTCTCTCTAATAAACATCAAGTATGTGTTTTCAACTCAAAACATGACTCCTTGTAAATAAAAACATGATTCCTTGTACTGGCCTGTTTGTTCTTACCTTCACAGCCAGAGTATCTTTCTGTGTTCTGGGGGCTGGCGGTGGAGATAAGGCAGACGTGGTGCCAGACAGATATTGGGAGGACCTCGTCACTGGTGGATGACGTTCTTTGATCAACGGTTTCTGTAAGGAAAAACTGAAAGTTACATAAGATGACTTTCCATCAAACAGATCCTACACAGGAAGATGGACACTGTGCCGGTATTCATATGCTGCCATGTTTCATCATCTAAAAAAAATCAAGACGTGTTCTTGTCTGGCCCCTACCAATGTGACCTAGCCATCAAGGTGTTTATTTCTCTGGCTTTCCCTTGCCCTCTTTCCATGAGTGTAGTCAGTTGCTGCCAAGTTCTCAAGTCCATTCTTTTTCATAACATAGACTTTCTATGTCTGTTCTAATCAGTTTACGACTTCCCCATGTGGGTTCTGGGACCCTTTTATAGGGAAAACAAGAATAGACCCACTGCCTACCCAAAAGCATGTCATAAGAGTCGACTAATTGGGAGCTTCCTTCAAAGTTGGAGTCCATCTGCCTGAGAGACTAGGAACCAACAGTCTGCATATAAATTAATCAGATCTGCATCAGAACACCAGAACTTCCCGCCAGGGTTTACAGCCGGTGAACACAAAGAAGAAGAAGTTTATGAATTTCATCTGTCTTGAGGAGGACTACTTCACTTGTTTTTCTATCATTCCATGATAATGTGAATTCTTTTCAAAAACTACAGCTCCAATATGAGTTAATGTTCTTTAACTTGTCTACTTATTATTGTCGACGCCTCATATGCATATTAAACACAGGTTTTAAATAGCACTTTCTGACTACAACGGACATCTTGTTATTGGTATATTCCTCATCTCGCTAAAAGCCTTTTTGAAGGGTATTACACACAAATTATTCCGCAATTATTTTTAAAAGCATTGTGTAGAGTGTTGCTTGTAAATGTGTGAATAAAATGACTGCAACCTCTTTTAAACAATTACCTCCTTCCTCAACATTACTTTTCTAGCGTAGTCATTCTTCTTCTTTTATCATTAATCTCCAAAGGAAATAATTCTCGTGCATCCATCTCTTGGTGTTAATTCCTATTTGTATCATTGTGAACCTCTTGCTCATTTGCCTTCAACTGTTTCCCTCAAAATAGTTTTTATTTAATAAGTGGTATATCTTTAAATATATGTCATTTGTCTCTTTTGTAAATTTATTTCAACAGTTCCTTCCAATATTCTTTAAAAAGTCTGTATTTGATCAATTTTTGTTTATGTATAATACAACCTAATTGTCCATTTATCCACATCTCCAGAAACTCAGTTCAGTTTTCTAATAATCTGTTCATTGTCCAGGTTTCTGCACCATGTATGTTTAAAGGTACTGATTCTTCTTCTTCTTGGTATTCATTGGCTGTAAACTCCTGCAGAAAGTTCTGGTTGTTTGTCCACATATGGACTTAAGTTTTCTTCAAGAACCTGAGTACCTCTCCGAACAGATGTACTCCGACCTCGAAGGATGCCTCCAATAAGTCGACTTCTACAACATGCATGTTGAGGAGGTATCAGATCTATTCTTGTTCCCCTCAATGGGGCACCGGAACCCATACAGGTGGGTGGGCGGGGGGTGGTTGTACTGGTTAAAAAATATATTTTATCTCGAAAGACGACAAATTAGTTTTCTGAAACTAGAAGTGCTGGGCCGAAAGGGGCAGATATCACAGCCTAGCTGTGAATCTCAATAAAACGTGCTAACTGTCACTTTGATGGTGAACGCAGAAGGAGATCAAGAAACTAATACATAAAAGTGAAATTCTAAAATGATCCTCAACTTACTATCCGTTTCTGCATCTTGAGTTGCTTGCTGGGGGGTGGAGGGCTGTCAAAATTCTCCTTGTTCTTGTACAGCCCCTCTGGGGCAGTTTTCTTGCCATGGTACTTCACATTATGAGCAAATTTCTCTTGCTGGCCTAAAGATGATTTACAAAAGATTTATTTTTATGATGCTGGATAAGACACACATTCAGAAAACATGACAATAATATAACTAGACTGTCCTCACTATATTTAAGCTGGTGGATAGTCTATAATCCTTTGGAGGATAAACTGCATAAGCAGACGAAGACAACAACATTAAGCTTCTCTGAAAAATTTGTCCAACTGGATTCTAGCATGCAACCTTTGGAACTCTATATTCTGATGATATTCTTCCAAGTAATTCTGACAGTTACTCACCAAGCAAAGTATATTCAGCAACATCTGGTGGTAGGCTGAAATACTCAGTAGACAAAGACGTTGGGGGGCCATCCACACGTTTCTTGTGCTGAAGTGGAGGCTCCACTGTCGCAACTGTGATAAAACAAATAAAGATTCAGATACGCATCTGAAAATGTGTAAACTTTTTAACAAATATAAACTTGGCCACAAAAATACATCACATAAAACAAACAGCATCATAAACAATTTTTTTTAAAAAGGTCAATATTACTGAATGGGTAGTTAAAGTTAGCATGTTTACTTCTAATTTTTAAAGTAATTAAACCAAAGAGTAGCTTCAAACAAGAAATAAACTATTTACAACAGTAGTGAGGGAAGACAACTTAAATTTTAACTTTCAAGTATTTACATGCCTTCTTTAATAATTTCACCATTTGTAGCCGACTTTTCTTGATTACTGCGCGGCACCTCTGGCATACGTTCGGCACCCCGTTTGAGAACCACTGCGTTAACGCCAGCAGCATGACCCATCAACTGGAGCCGGTCTTGGCTGACTTATGCACACACAAACACTCAAAAACAGCATTATATGTGTGCATATTAAATCTATAAATAAAGTAAAGCAAAGGACCCTTTTCCAAGCAGTTATGTGTATGGGCATATAAGAACAGACCTACATTTTATTGACCAATTAGAACAGTGGGCGATGTGCTCAACATCACGTAGGCCACCTTTACTTTCCTGGTACCCATTTAATGTTGGGTCGACCTGGTGTCAGGACCTGAACTCGTGACCTTTAGATCCATAGGCGAAAATCTAGCAGGGAACCACTGAGGCTCGCATTACATTTTGAGAAGGAACTAATTTATATTTAATTAATTAGTAAGACAGAATGAAGTGAATCAGCAAGAAGAATAAAATGGAGCTGTGGAAAAGACACTCACTCTGAATAGGAAACACACCAATAAAACTTAACAATAATTCAAATACTGTCCACTCATATGAATCTTTAGGGTACAAGGGATAGAAAAGACATCTAAAGACACATGGAGAAGAGAATTAAGACAAATTAACAATCTGGGGAGAAAATAAAGGAAGCTCTAGGAGATGGCAAAAAATTGAACACCTTGGCATGCACCGGTTGAAGATCTATGCTCCAATGAGGGACAAGGGGTGGAAAATTATTATATTTCTTCCAACCTGAAGATAAAGAAACATTTTAAAACAATGATATTTAATTATTTCATGCCAGTCAGAGTGTCTCTAATAATAACACCAACGATTTGAATGAAGATCTGGGTTTTGCTCCTGGCTGGCTGACATCCAAAATGTGGCTCATAGGGTCATCGTTATGTCAAAAACTCAGATAGCAGAGCCAGAGAAACAAAATAAAACAATACTGCCAGCATTATACTTTACTAATGTGACGGAATGGAAATGTCACACAGCTTTCTTAGACCAATGGACAGGTAAGATAATGTGCTGGTCACCGCTCCAGTGCAGCACTTGTCACTAGGTACTTAAGCATTCCCGCTGGAATGAGGTTTATAGACACATGGCTAGCCCTGATCCTAACGACAGCATTTACCATTTAACAAGAAAGGACCAGACCACCATCTTTAGACTCAGAACACAACATACTCCACTCAATGGACACCTAAACAGAATACAGCCACAACACTCCCCAGAGTGCCAGCTATGTAACTACCCCTACTAAAATGTTGACCATCATCTCTTTGAGTGCCCAAAACTCAACGAGACTAGAAGAATGCTACTCCCTCCGAGACCAGACAGGTGGAACACCTTGTACGGAGGAAAAGAACAACTTGTGAAAACACGTAAATTCCACTACATGGCATTGGGCCAAAGGGTGAAAGCTTATACGCCACTGGATCAATAACAACAACAACAAGCTTTCCCGCTGGTGCACAAACACTCATGTATGCCCAATTATATAGTACCCTTTTTTAAACTGATTTAAAAGACAAAATTAGGGACAGGAAAGTTAGCCCAAGAAAAAAAAAATTTAAAGTTCTATTTTTTAAAATAAACATAGGTAGGTTTATTTACAAATCTTAATTAATTAAAGAGAAATGTTACCATCATTTTCAGTGTCTATTTCAGGTTTCATGTTAACTGTATTTGTTTCAACAAAGCCAAAACTTTTGTTTCCCTTACAATGAATTCTGCAATATTTCAAAAACAGAGGCAACAATTAATGTTTATAATATATCACAATAATATTTAAGCCAGTATAAGAACAATTAAATTTTATATAAGCCATATTTTAATGTCATGATGTGCCTACAAACATAAATTGACCTAAAATATAGCTTTTTAGAATAGGGTCTTACAAATAATCTGTGAACCCATCAAAGATGAAAACAGCAGAGAATAGATTCAAGCAATAAAAGAATTCATTTTTTGTTTGAATCACAAACAGAGAATGGTACACACAAAAGAAGTGAACCGGAGTAAACAGATATCCAGACAGACCTACACACACCTGGAGTCACGTAATGGAAAGAGAAGGCCAATTACAAATAGACGTCTATCCCCCTTTCCTAAATGCAGAAAACCACAAAGCCATTTAGGTCACTGAAATTATGTACAGCTGGTTGGGCCGAAGTAAGAGGGTTTTAACCAACAAAATATGTGCGAGCCGGGCTGATTCCCAGTTACCTCATAGTCGTGAGCCTTCTCATCTGTTAGAAACCAAGAAAATTGGAACTGTCTATACTTGGGACATTATTTAGCATTAACAATCATAGAGTTTTCCAGTGTTTGCCTGACAATTAGCAGGCTGTCTTCATTCCCAAAATCTCATCCTCATATTCCAGCAATTTGCAAGAAAATAGCACTTTGCAAATGCCCTTCAGTATCCTCCCCCAAGATGCCCAAGGCTTCACATTCTCCAACAATGATCTTGCTCATATAAATACTGAAGAGCACTGATTAAATTGCAGATCCATGTGGTAGTCCCAGAGCTATACTGCACGGCTCTCAGGACTCATGTACACAGACGGAGAGCAGCCTTACTGGCGTACAGGACAGCTGCTACCCAGTTAACTAGCCAGGGACAGACTCCTCTTCTCTAATAAGGGTGGACATTAAGATATCACATCTAACTCTGTTGTAGACATCCTCAAGATCAAGTGCTGCCATTACCCTATCCTGTCTATTCTAGAACACCTCATAAACATCAAATGCAATGGTGGCCGCATTTGACCAGGAATCTTTTCCTTGTGCCTGTAACTACAGGCCAAAGCCTATCTCTCCCCTCCCTATATGCAAGAAAATACTCTCTCCATCCCCACAACAGAGGCTTCAAATTCTGTATATGCTCATATAAAGAGAAGAGCAATCATAAAACAGCATGTGGGTCGTGGCTATACTGCCCGGCTCTCACCATGTTCTGGGAATGGGACGGGCGTACAGGACAGCTGCTACCCAGTTAACTAGCCAGGGACAGACTCCTCTTACTATGGGTCTGATTGAAGATATCAGGTCTTCACTCTGTCATAGACATCCTCAAGATCAAGGGCCATTACCCTATCCTGTCACTTCTAGAACACCTTTTAAAATCAACTGCAATGGTGGCCGCATCTGACCTTGAACAATGTCCTTGTAGCACTTATCCTTATACTAAACAGAACCTCTCTAAGCAAATTCCTAATGTCATTATTTTATGCAATCTGTCTTTGCTGTAAATCTATCTTCAGAAATGCCTCTCCTTTCTCTGTGTCTGTTGTCATTGGCCTCTTCTAGTAGGTCAGTCTTTTCTTTGCATTTGTTGGTGTAGTTTCCAGAATCTTACCAACGACTAATTCACTCAAATTGTGGTCACAAAATGTTCAAATTTAAATTTGTTTGCATCTGCTGCACACTGGTTAAACTTTTTTTACCTTTCTGTTCCTTACTTTTTCTGCTTTCTTCACCTTCTCTTGTGACTTTTCGGGGTGATCAAATTTTCTGTAGTTGTCTAACTGCAGCTCTCTCTGATTTTCATGCATGTTCTACTTCTGATTGTCGGCTAGACGCCTGCAGATCGGAAAGTCGTGGGTTCTCATCCTGACGAAGCCAGACTTTTTTCAAAAATGACCTTGACTCACAGGTCTACTCAGCCGTGAGTGGGTGGTACCAGGTGCAGTCCTGGGAAGTAAAGGCAGCAGGCGTGATGCTGACCACATCACCCACAAAGTGCCGATTGGTCTATAAAAATATAGGTCTCCCCCTATTTTCCTAATAATACGCATAAAGGCGTGGAAAAAGAACATTTACTTTACTTTTTCTACTTTTGGAGTCCACCATGGGAGACATAAAAGCAGAGATGGTAGTTAAGCTGCTTGCCTTCTTGAATTTAAATAAAAAGGATTACATTTTTTTTTTTAATCAGTGTTTCTACCCCTTTCCTAACTTCTATGAAAAATGCGGACTTCTCAGACTTCCTGCAGAGCAGCAAAACTAGGATTGGCTCCGTATAACAAAACAAATGCTCTAACAGGGTGTCAGCGATATGTTAATTGCGGACCTGTTTCTGTGACTATGCCTCACCTCCGACCGTATCCCCCGTGCCGCTACGCGCGGCGCAGATGGGGGCTAAACTAGATGGCTGGGACTCACAAGCAGCAGCTACCACATCTCCTGCAACTTCCTCAAATTTATTTGCTCATGAGTCCCAGGCATCTAGTTTAGCCCTCCATCCATGCTGCGCATTGCGGCGCTGAGGATCCTGTTAGCGGTGATTAAAACTGCACTTGAGGACAACAATGATGCTAATATGCGTCGAAGCGCGTGGTCTCCCCGCCATGTCGCTTTTATCCTCTGTAATATTGCGTGTCTCAAAACTTCAAGTCGCTAGTAAAATGCAAAAAAACCGAAAGTGTACGGTCGCTATTATCGTCTGCTACTATCGTCTGCAGTGTTGCATCTCTTGATGTCAGTAATCCTAGTTTTGCTGCGCAGTTCGTCGCTGGAAGTCCGCATTTAGTAGTATGAGGCCCTGTTAGGATATTTTTTTTGGCCGCTTACTACTTAGTTCGGAAGAGCCATATAAATTACTATTTAATTTTTTTAAATCAGTGATTAAAAATGCCTTCTTCATCATTCTTCAGCCATTAACTTCAGTTTAAAAAAACAAACCTAGAAGTTCACTTCTAGTAGAAGCACAGATGATGGCATATTATAAGGTTTCTTTCCACGTACCAAAGAGATAACTTATTCTTGTAATGTAATGACTCGGGGTAGATTTTAAGCAGATGTGTTTGAACATGAAGTGCCAGTTACTGGAATGGAATGTTGTTTAAAATGTTACTTATTCTACCACAGAAGACAGTTTCTATAAAAAAATATAAACAACAACGGGGAGATTGTGTTCTATGAGTAAATATGCTATAAACAATATACACAAAGGCACCAACCTTATAGACAAGATGCAGTAAAGACCTACAAAGACGCAGAAACAATAGTCGAGGGAAGAACCGGATATACTGTGGGTTGGCGTCTAGCGCAACGCGCTTGCGCATTACCGATTTAAACGAGAGGATATTGTGAGGGCCGTTTGAGAGCGAGTGAACAGTGCCGAGGCACAGAGAGAACATTACGATCTGAGAAGAGAACGGCCCTACGAGGAGTTACCAGCGTATCTGGCAGACGCTCAACACTCAAAGGAAAGGATGAGAAGGATATAGGCTACAATCAGACAGCTACTGGTGCCATCAGAATCTGAACTCTTCGCTTGCTGTGAAGATGGGGACTGACCACTTATGGGAGTGCTGTGATGTCGATTCTAAATTCAACATTCAACATATACACTTTAACTGTGTCTGCTGCTTGTTCCATCCTCGATTTTCGCCTCAACAGCTATTGACCCTCAACAGTATCTAGGGCCTCATGGAGCAGTTTTTGATTGCGGCTTCACTGAAGTATGACCTAGCTTGCAGCACTTTGAAACTGTAGCGCAAGGATGTTTCGCATTAAGGAAAGAATCCCTTTTCCATGCTTTTAGGCTTATTGGGCAAATAGTGCTCGACATATCGGCACCCGGTGAGTGTTATAGTCAACATCACGCCGGCCGCCTTTACTGTCCAGGGCTTTTTTATGGTATGTCTTTCAGGCTGAGAGGACCTGGGAACCAAGATCGTTTTTAAAAAAAGTCACTCCATTCGGATTTGAACCCACAGCCTTCTGATTAGCAGGTCAGCCCCTAACCGCTACATACGGCGGCTCCCAATGCGTCTCATACTTAAAGATTTTTATTTGGGGAGGGGGAGGGGTATTGTTGGGGAGGGTTTCTTCAATAGTTTATAGGATTGGGTTGACATCCCCCCCCCCCTTACCCTTCACATGCTGGTGTCCATGTAGCCTGCATTGGAAAGAGTTCAATCGTCCCATGAAGCATACATAAGAACTACAGCAAAATTAATGCAGTTACCATGGAAAGATTTCGTGTGATGTCATTCTTTATTTGCAAGTTTCATTCTCACATGACATATTTTTGTTGTTACAAACCAAGTTTGAAGGTTAAAAAAAATACCAGTAATTATACACCCTTCATGACCTTAAACAGTTATTTAAAAAAAAAATAATAATTAGATGAATGTGAACATATAACACCGTTTAACAGCAATGAGATAACAATAACTGTCAAAGGGCTAAGAGTGCCCCCCCCCCCCCACCTCTTTTTTGGGGGACCAAACCCCCGGAACCCACAGTGAGAAGCTGTAACTCAAGGATGCTGAAAAGGGGCGGGCTGAGGGGGTTATCAGCAATATGACAACACAGCTGAAACAGGCTTTAGAGAATAGTATCCAGATCTGTCTCAAAAACACTTATGTAATGGTTGCCAAAAGTGGCTTCGGACTGCAAACAGCGGCGTCCTAGCCCTGAGCTCCAGAAGAGAAGGACCCGGACAAGCTAAAAAGGACTCTTGCTGGGACATTAATAACAACTGCCCGTCCTTCCCAATCAATGTAGGAGTCTTCAAACTTCAAGAAAATATTTGGTAATTATTATTATTATTTTTTTAACTGAGGCTAAATAGAACGAAGAACATATGGCATAGCACCTGTAAGCAAGTCAAAGTAAACATATTGAGATCTTGCATCTTCCCCATGGCAACTTATGGAAGTGAGTCACGGACTCTCAGTCACTCTTTGAAGACACAAATCTGAGTTTTTGAACTGAAATGCTACAGAAACATTCTTAGAATACCATGGAGCAGGAAGAGGGAAACGTCGACATCCTACGTGACGCGAACATCAAAGATAACTGGTTCGTAGACCGCATCGTCTCTCGAAAGCCAAGGTATTTTGGATGTGTTAAACGCCGCAGTGGTCTGGGGATAGCGGTGATCGCCGCAGTGGTCTGGGGATAGCGGTGATCGCCGCAGTGGTCTGGGGATAGCGGTGATCGCCGCAGTGGTCTGGGGATAGCGGTGATCGCCGCAGTGGTCTGGGGATAGCGGTGATCGCCGCAGTGGTCTGGGGAGATAGCGGTGATCGCCGCAGTGGTCTGGGGATAGCGGTGATCGCCGCAGTGGTCTGGGGATAGCGGTGATGGAGGATGCAGTTTCAGGAGGTAGAGGCCTACCTTCACAAAAGTGGATAGAGAACATGATGCATAGGTTAGGAAAGCACACAGGTATGGACAATCAGATGGACAAAGAGAGACTTTCAGGCGTGCAGTAAAGAGATAGACAGACAGACAGACAGACAGACAGACAGACAGACAGACAGACAGACAGACAGACAGACAGACAGACAGACAGACAGACAGACAGACAGACAGACAGACAGACAGACAGACAGACAGACAGATAAATAGATATATAGACAGATAAATAGATATATAGACAGATAAATAGATAGACAGACAGACAGACAGACAGACAGACAGACAGACAGACAGACAGATAGATAGATAGATAGATAGATAGATAGATAGATAGATAGATAGATAGATAGATAGATAGATAGATAGATAGATAGATAGATAGATAGATAGAACAAACTTTATTTTTAAAGTGTTTAGAATAGGGCACGCAGGCCCGTCTAATATTCTGCGCTTTGAGGTTTCCTTCCGTTCTTACATTATTTCATTCACACATCAAGTAATATTGAAAGTTAGCAATAGCATCAAAATAATCAATACAAGCACTGGAATGTGCACATTTCTAACTATAGTAAGATGTATTAGTTGTAACAAATCTAGGGAAAATGAGCGCTATTTTTCACATATGTTTTATCTTCTATGGGGGCATATAAGTATGATAACCAAGAGAAGATGGAAATGGCTTGGCCACGTTATGAGAATGACTCCTGATTTACCCGCCAAAACAGCTCTAACGTGGACACCAGAGGGAAAGAGAAAACGGGCGCCCAAAAACAACATGGAGACGAACGATGGAAAGTGACCTGAGTGTGGGATCTTTGACATGGAAAACTGCACTGAAGATTGCACAGGGCAGGAAAGCATGGAAAGTCCTCTCTGAAGCCTCATGTGCCACTAGGCATAACGAGAACTGATGAATAGCATCAAAATAATCAATACATGCACTGGAATGTGCACATTTCTAACTACAGTAAAATGTTTTAGTTGTAACAAATCTAGGGAAAATGAGCGCTATTTTTCACATATGTTTTATCTTCTACGGGGGCTTATAATCGGTGCTTAGATAATGTTCGAACAGTTTCCGATAATATGTATATGGACTAGTGGTACTTTTGATTTGCTGTGGTAGATAGTTCCACAATTGGACTGCGGAATATGACAAACTTGTTTTGTAAAGGTTTATCCTAGGTTTAGGGATGTGTAATATGTTTAGGCGCTTACTATGCCTTTCATTATATTTAAACAACGGCCAAAAGTAACATGGAGCCTTTAGAGATAATATTTTGTAAGTAAATTTCGCCTTATTGAAAAGTAGACGTTCACGAAGCGGTAGTAGCCTAAGACCTATATATGTTTCGGAGCTGTCCCGAAACATATAAAGGTCTTAGGCTACTACAGCTTCGTGAACGTCTACTTTTCAATAAGGCGAAATTTACTTACAAAATAGTAGTCCCATGATTGTTACTAATTAAGCGAAAGGCGCGCTTTTGCAGTGATGTGAGCCGCTTGATAACAGAGCTGGAACAACCATCCCATATTGTCGTGCAATAGTCTATATATGTCTGGATGTGAGAATTATATAATATCTTTCTTGTGTCTTCATCAAGAAAGTTTTTAATTTTTGCAAGCTGGTAAACCTTTTTAGCTGTTTGTTTCACAAGTGGTGTACATGAGAGCTGAAGGTTAGATTTGCATCAATTACCAACCCCAGTGTCTTGTGCTCAGTTACATTTTCCACTTGAGTGCTCCCAATGTAGAGTTGAAGCGTTCTCTGAGAATTTAAACTGTATAGTTTTTGTCTGGTCGTTATTAGCATAGATTTGGTTTTATTAATGTTTATTTGCATACGGTTTGCACTGCTCCATTGGACTACATTATTTAATTCTTGTTGTAATGACGACTCTAGCAGATTACATGTTTGAGCATTTGCATAGATGGTACAGTCGTCGAATAAATCGCAGGACGATGACAGACGGAAAGGAAGATCATTTATGTAGATATTGAATAACAGAGGGCCGAGAATCGAGCCTTGAGGTACCCCAGTATTTAAGTCAGTGGTCTGCGATAGTGATTTATTGTAACAGATTATTTGTTTTCTATATAACAAAAAAGATGTTATTAACTTTAAAAGCCTAGGGTTAAATTTCATTGTTTCTAATTTTCTTATAAGAATGTTATGGTCTATCATGTCAAAAGCTTTCTTAAAGTCTACAAACACCCCGCCACATATTTTATCATCATTAACATTCTGGTGCCATTTTTCAATCATGTTAGTTAAGGCAGTATGGCACGAATAGTTTGGTCGAAAACCTGATTGGGTATCCACTATAAGTTTGTTGTGATCTAAGTGCTGAAAAGTTACATTATGAATATGTTTCTCTAGTGGTTTCGATAGTGATGATAACAGGGATTTTTGGTCTATAGTTACCTGGAATACTACTGTCTACAGATTTTAGATGTGGATACACTTTGGCAATCTTAAATGCAGATGGGAAGTAGCCTTTGACAAGACATTGGTTGTAAATAAAGGTCATCGACTCACAAATAACTGGGGCAGCACTACGAAGGATCCTATTGCTGATTCCGTCTAAGCCGGATATATTACTGTTTCTGAGACTGTTGAAATGTATAAAAACTTCCGCAACTGTCATGAGAGGAAGGAGTGTCTTCAGAGCATTTATTTTCACAAAATGCTGATAGCAGTGATAAATCACATGGACAGTTTGGCATTGTGGCTTTTAACTTTTCTATATTGGCTTCAAAGAAATTTCTGAAATCATCTGAGGTACCTTTGTTTGTCAATGTATTAATTGCCTACCATATATCTTTGTTGTTTCTTTTATCTACTATTAGCCGCTTTAAAAATATATTTTCAGCGCTAGGATTGCGGTAGAGATAACCAACTACGATGGGTCTGTGATTTTGTAGCTTAACTTCTAAAAATATGCATTCTACATCGCTAGTCTCTAAGTCTAGTCTACGTTGGACATTAAGTGAAGTACTGACGAAGACCGCTATACCCGTCTCTTGTTTCTTATGTGGGTCTCTCCTAATAACACTAAAACCGTTTATATGTATATCATCATCTGTAATATTGTCATTTAATCTACTCTCACTAAGACCGAACATCTGCAAATTTTGACTAAGAATAAGTGACAGTTTGGGCAGTTTTCCCAGAAGATGGCAAATATTCAGATGACCTAACCTAAGCCCAGTTTTACTAAGCCAGTGCTCTTGTGTGTCAGACATCATAAACTGCAGTGTGGCAATAGAATTGCTATGCCAGCAAAAGCATATACCAAGTTACACAAAAAATAGTATTTAGGCAATACAAGAGTAAAACAAATTTACAAAAATAATATAGTATTGAAAAAAAAAAAAAAAACAATAGGGGAAAACAGTTAAAGTGGAGATAGTGCAAGAAAAATGAATTACAATGTTTTAACTCATATACACCACCACCTAACTTACAGTATAACTAGCTCAAATAATATACAAAATAAGTGTAGTTTGACTGTTTATAAGTATGGCTTTGTAACCCACTGCTGATCGAGTGGGCAACACAGTAACAATGAAATAAGCGGTTAAGAAAAACTTGTCCGACTGATATAGGGTAAGCGGTTTTTTGTTTTGTTTTTGTTTTTAGCAAGTGTTGTATCCGGCTGGTCTGCACTGTGCTGACATCATAAACGCTTGTCGCAGAATTTCAGGACTGAAGCGCATGAGATGGTACAAATCTCGGTTCCAACTCAAAGGATATTGCTGTCGTTCGGGTATGCTGTTGTTTCTAGCCGCAGTTCCCAGCCCATCAGTGCTATTGACGGTCTTTTCCCTACTTGGAAGTGAAGTAAAGGAATAATCATAGTTGCTGCCCTCCTGTACGAAGGTTGGTGTGTGAGGGTGTTGTTGATTTCAACGTGATGGCGTGGGTAACCCAGGGGTGCTGGAGGATCCAGCGTCCTGTAATGGGGCGTTGGTATTCATAGTGCTTGGCTTGTATCGTTTGGCCTGATATATCAGGTG
>CAJHNH020000554.1:120000-207500 GCA_905116865.2 Candidula unifasciata
CAACACGAAGATGGACAAATGATATGAGCAAGTGACTCCTTGGATATGAAAGTGCCCGAGGCAGGAGAGCAAAAGACCTGCTACATGTCAATGATGATTAAATCAATATAAATCGACATCGTACTAATTTTATACTTTAATAAAACAACATAATTACCCTGCAGATTTCATTATTGCAATAAACACGAAAAATGTTATCTTTGCCACTCCACTACAATTTACAGTTATTATGATTACTGTAACGGAAGTAGAAACATTTGTGATGTGCTTTCTTGTGCACTAGGTGTAGAGTAGCAGTAGCCTGCTTTTCTATATGACCGTACAGGGCAAGATGCCATTAGCAAAATCAGACGACGTAAAACAAGAGCAGATCGCAGACGGCGGGAGAGATGGGCCCAGCCACCATGGTGGAATGAAGTAGTCAACATGGCGTGGCTAGAAAAAAGGAACGCTGTCAAGGCATGGCAAAAGGCAAGGAAGATTGATCCGTCACTTTCTGAACGCCTGATCAGTCTAAAAGATGAGGTTAACAAGCGGACAGTGGCTTTCAAGTCAATTGCCAAAGAAGCCAAGACAGCGAAATGGAACGAATTCTGCAAGAGCGTTTGCTCCGAGGGATCTCTTGTGACATTCTGGCGCCTTCAACGGAGCATGCACGGCGCTGCACGACCAAGGGGTATCCCTGATTTTCAGGGTACAGACCTGATATGGCAGAGAGAACTGATGCTGATAAAGGAAAAAACCCTTCTTGCGCGCTACTTGGAGCAAACTGACCAAAAAGACGAAACTGCAAGAATAGGGGTTAAGATGAAACTGTCGATGCTGTGCGAGAACACTGAGCTAGGCACTGATTTCACAATCACTGCAGACACCTTAAGAACTTGCCTCAAGAAATCGCGCAGCACTGCTCCAGGCCCTGACGGCATCCGATACAATGACATGCTGATGATGTCGAATGCTGATTTGAAAAGCGTGGCAAAGGAATTCAATATCAGCATCCAGAGTGGCCAGATACAAGAGGAATGGCTCCATAGTTATTTGTTCCCACTACCAAAGCCTAATAAAGACCACTCAAAGATCTGCGGCTACAGAATCATCTCGATGCAGAATACTGTTGGCAAACTTTTAGAAAAAATTGTCGCACAAAGATTGACCACCTACTTGGAACTACATGATAAGTTCCCATCAACACTTGGAGGGTACAGGTTGAAGAAAGAGACATGGTTCAATGCTGCTGTTTTCGCCTACGATGTGTACGAGGGATTTCAGATTAAAGAAGAGACATGTGCGGCAGTGTTGGACTTAGAAGATGCCTACAATAAAGTACCATATGATTATTTAATGCAATTACTGCTTAAACTAGAAGTCAATCCTATTCTGATCCGCTGGATTGCTGCGGTCCTGTTCCAGAGAAAGATTGTACTAAGATGTGGTAGCTGGTCCTCAGAACCGCAAACAATATGTCCAGGCTTGCCACAGGGATCACCGCTATCACCAGTCTTATTCAATGTTTATACGGTGATGATCACTGAGCAGCAGTTGAATGGGAAGGGAAGGACTTTGTCATTTGCTGATGACATTTTGATTTATCGACGAGGACGTGATAGACAGGAGATCGCCAGCACAATGCACAAAGAACTCGATCGAATTGCCGCCTGGTGTGATGGTTCCAATGCCTATGTCAATCCCTCGAAGGCATCAGTGTCATGGTTCTCTTTGAACAATCACATTGTCAAGTCGGACTTACCAGAAGTGAAAATGCGTGATAATGTATTGATCAGAACCAACGTTATGACGTTTCTCGGGGTGAGGTTCGATCGCAGCTTGTCATTCAGGGAACACGTTGACCATGCGATAACAAAAGCACGCAAAGGTCTATCTGCAATGAGGATTATGGCTGCTTCCAATATCGAGCAAAGACTGCTGGTGCTTCTATTCTATGGTCTGGTCCTTTCCCCCATTGAATACGCTCTGGCCATCCTCACTGTCAGTGCTACCCAGATTGAACGACTCGAGAAGGTGCAAAATGAAGCCATGCGTATTATTTTGGGATGTACAAGAGACACATCCTGTGGAGCAATGAGGTATCTACTTGACTTTCCAACAATGAACCAAAGGATCAAGATGTGGAGGGCTCGGGCATACCTCAAAATATGTGCTGATAAGAAACACCCACTGCATCAAGCGCTTTTTAGTGAAAAGGGCGACAGACTGAAGAGGGGAAAATCGTGGCTAGGTCGGGCAGAAGATGTTATTAGGCAAATATGCAGCCTAACCGACATCATACCTGGTGCAGAATGGATACCTGTGCCTCAGGCGTTTATTTGTACATTTTCCTGTATTGTCACACTCAACAGGCGATGTAGAGAAGAGAATCCTGTTGCTGTTAATGCAGAGGTCAACGCTCTCATCGGTGAAAATTCAGACGAAGCAGATGCACTAATCTATACAGACGGATCAGTTATACGCCAAAGAAGAAGCGCATGGGCATTTACAGCACGCTCAGTGGGGCAGAACAGTCAAAGAAGCCAACGGCGCCTTCTCCATGACAACCAGCAGCATGACGATGGAGGTGATGGCAGTGACGCAAGCGTTTGCCTGGCTTGAAACACAAAAATACACCCGCATATGTATACTCAGTGATTCAATGAGTATGATCCGGAGGGTTCAGGCAGGTTCAGTGCGAAGACAATGGCTTGAATCAATTCAGAAGTCCACTGTGCGAGGAGTCACCTTTATTTTTGTTCCGGGACACGCAGGCGTCGATGGAAATGAAAGAGCTGACAGGTTGGCTGGATCCGCTATCACTACCGACGGTCGGCCTATGGATCATGCTGATATTATCAATGCCCTCAGAGAAATGGGAAGGATAGAGGACTTTGGTGGCAGTGAATCCACATCACTCGCCAGAATGGCAGACTTGGGAATTAAGATCGGCACAGCAAAAAACGAGACGCACACCGGACACGTCAGAAGACTTGTTAATCAACATAGAACTGGTACTATTAGCCATTGGACGTTGGGATTCATACTGAGGGGAGGATCTGAGCACCTATGGACATGTCCGGAGTGCAATGATGATAACCCAACTAACTAACTAACTAACTAACTAACTAGGTGTAGAGTAACAAAACTGTTCGATATTGCGCTGCACCATAAACATCAAAAACAAGCAGTCATTACTTTTAGTTTTAGCCACATTATGAGAAAAGAAGAAATTAACACCAGAGAAGAGAGATGTATGAGAAAAGCCGCTAACTTGACCATAAAACAGTTAGAAATGATATTATCAGACAGTCTGTAGGAAAAACACCCATCTTGCAAATTCACTCAGAAACAAAAGATCAAATGGTTTGGTCATGTAGTAAGAGTGTAGCCAGAACAGCAACCAACGCAGGCGCTACGCATACAAAGATCTGAAATCAGAGTAAAATGCCGCCCTAGGAGAAGATGGATTGTTGACATTAAAGAGCTTCTCTCTCTCTCTCTCTCTCTCTCTCTCTCTCTCTCTCTCTCTCTCTCTCTCTCTCTCTCTCTCTCTCTGTGCGTGTGTGTGTGTGTGTGTGCCTGTGTGAGAGCTGTTTTGGCAGGTATATCAGGATTTATTCTCATAACGTGGCCAAGTTATTTCCATCTTCTCTTGTTAAATAATCTGGGACCGAAAGACTTAAGTCCATATGTGGACGAATAACCGAATAATTTTACCTGAGTTTACAACGGGTGAACACAAGGAAGTGGAAAAAAACTTTCGAAAAAAGTTATCACATGACTCTGCTGATCACATGATTCTTGATCACATGACACTGCTTGCCGCTTTACACTGAACGAAGGAGAAACAAAACAGTTGCTGGGACATTTTGTTGTTGTTGTAGTTAAATTATTTTATTTTACAATACCTAGCCATACGGTTATTATCGTACAAATATGACAAAGACAGCGCGTACTGGTATGTTTGTGTGTATGTTAGTCTACTTGGCGCTGTCGACAGTGGCCGGAGACACCCCCGCAAACTGCACATACGAGGACATTGCAGGAGAATGGGTGTTCCAAATTGGACCAGGCAACAATCACCGAAATATAACATGCAATAACTTCTCAGGTAAATATTTATATATTGAAACATCAGATATTCCCCTTTTTATCAAAATCTCTCTCAGTATGACATGCTTTGTTGTGCGACGCAGTCACGTACAATGTTGGCCAAGAGAGACTGAGACTGAGCCTACTAAATTATATAACACCTAGGACAACGAAGTCATCTCCGTCTTTTTACATCCACCCATTCCCCCCCCCCCCAGGCGTGGGGGGGGGGGGGGGTACCGTACATGTTTTCTTTACTTTTTCTTCTTCTTGTCAGACAAGTTATCTCCTAGGCAGATATACTCTAGCTTTGAAGGAAACCCCTAATTAGTCCGCTTTTACAACATGTTTTTTGTAGGTAGTGGGTCGAACACTCCCCCACCCCTGCCCCCTTTCCACACAATGGGGATCAGAAAGCCACACAGGGGCTTTGTAGATTAGGAAAATTATAAAACAATAATAATATGCTGAATGGTAAATAAATGCATTTGAAATAATATGGAATATATAAACAAATACTTGTAAAGAGAATTTCTATGATGTTAGAGGGGCTGCTTAGCCTTCCTACAAAACTGTTGCTGGTGCAGGAGGGCCTCAGTGTCCCCTGCCTACCAACATTTTATTTGGGTGGCCTCAGCTCTCAGGTTCTGGCACCTTTGCTGATAAAGATTAACTTGGGGACCAAACACCCTCTCCTGTCACTTTGTCTCTACATCAGTGTTCTTCAGCTGGTGGGCCACGGACCAGTGGTGGGCTACTGACCTATGATGAGCCCCAGAAATGTCCAGATGGGCCACCCACATTTCGTTCATGATCATATGACAGTGTAGGGTTGGTAGTTTTTCTTTTCCGGGAATGCAGGGTGTGGGATTAATACTTTAAGTATGAGAATCAAAAGATGTCACATCAGCAGAAAATTTTAATTTTTGCGAAATAATTTCCTGGTTTTGATGGGCCACGGGTGTCAAAAGATTGAAGATCACTGCCCTCCAGTCCTTTGTCAGTGAGGGACTGTCGGATTTTGTCTTCCCAATGATTCCTGGCCTGGTCATCCTGGATGTCTGGTTTCCTGGTTCTTGGCCTTCAATGCCTTCCATGGTAGCCAATTTTTTCCTATTGTGAATACATGTCCAAACCATCATAACTGTCAGTGATCCATCTGAGTTTGTAATGCCTGGATTTCAAGATTGTGTCTGGTTGTAAACTTTATCCCTTCTTGCCACTTGGACCCCCTGTCTCAGATACTTCATTTTTGAAGCCTGAATCTCGGTTTCTGTGAGCTGTTGTCTTGACCATGACTCACACTCATAGATTAGAACTGGTATATAGGTGGAGTGATATGTAGCCATTTTTATTTTCTTGCCAGTTTCTCTTTTGCTGTTTCTTTTCGAGTAGCCAACTCTGCCTTAATGCACCCATTCTAGTCTTTTACAGTTTAAGTGTATTTGAATTGCTTGACTTGCTCAAATGCAATTTGTCCAATTATTATCTGATGTTCATTCGCCTGTCTTGAAATCACCATTGTTTTAGTTTTGGATATACTGAAGGTCATCCCTTTCTTCTCGAGTTCTTTCTCCAGACGAGTAAGTTTGATTGAAGATGTGCCTATGATTTGAGACTTTGCTATATAGGATAAAACCTGGTGCGCTAAAAACTGATCCTTGAGACCAGGGCTGTTCAGCTAAGTTTACTCCAGGACCAAAATGTGGAAAATGGAGATTGGCAGTTATCTGCAGACCAATCCCTAGGCCTCTGTGGGTCAGATTTGGCCTGGGGGCCACAGTTGAGTAGCCAAGCTCTAGACTTTGAACCTTTAGTAAGTTATAAATGGGTATATCTATGTGATTCACTTTCTTTTTTTGGCTTTAAATATCTATGTTGATCTATGTATGCCGTATTGTCTCTAGTATGTACTTGACTGTCTTTTGTAATTCACTGAGCGACCAATCTGTGTTATTGAACTGTCATAACATTCTTTATTTTCACAAGACTACAGGTTACATTGTGCTGGTTTAGCTGATATGGGTGCCCCAATTATAATTTCTATAGAGGTTGAATGGGATACCTTGGATTTACCATGTTGACTTGCTATCTAGATTGAGATTTTATAATCTGAGTGTGGTCAAACCTTTAGAAAGCACTTCAGAGGGGGTAAAGGGAAGGAAGGAAGGATAGACCTGTCTGTTCATGTATTCACCAGGCTCTGTAGCTGGTACATTACCCCAATTATAACTTCTTTAGAAGTTGAACCAGGTATGTTGCATTTGCTCTATTGTCATCCAGACTAAGGTTTTATCATCTGAGGGTGGTCAGACCATCAGTAGCAGCCTGGAGGGGAGCAAATGGAAGGAAGGAAGGTTTACATGCCTGTCTGTCTTCATTTATTCAACAACAGAGACAAATATAAAAACTCAACTTGCAGCACACTGCATGTACAGAACTATGCTGTGAACTTTGACCTGCCCACTTGTCCCTGGCATAACTATTTGAGGTATAGCACTTGAACAGGTTGCAGGCCATTTATGTTTCAACATTACCATAGTACAGTCACTTGTGTCCCCTGGCTTTTTTGCTCTCATTACTGTTGAGGGAAGAATGTGTGTTGAAAAGGAAGGAGGGGGGGGGGGGGGGGGGAGAATGGGGGTGTTGAGCCAGAAGATTTATGGTTATTTTGCTAGTCATGAACAGTCCAGGTTTATGTTGTTGCTCTCAGTAGCACAGTTTCCATCACTTTACCCCACCCAAAGTTGAACCTAAACAGAATCTGTGTCAGTGATGTCCCATAGTTTATAGATACCATGGTTTCATTATCGTTTGTGTTCTCAGCTGATATCTCATAATCAAAGTGCACTGTCACTGGGCACCCAACTCTTATCCTAAATCCTAGAGGATCAAGCAGTCTGTGGGTGGATTAATTCTGCTACAGCACGATGTCAGGGAGTCTCTGTAGTTTAAGTAAACAGGATCGACTTCATTGCATCAGGTTCTATCCTATAGGGCCCAGTCTCTCGCCACAGAACTGCTAACCACAAGTAGAGAGATTTTTTGTATACTGTGTTCTGACCAAAAGTAAACAATGTGAGATATTATCCTGTGGTTGGGTTTTAGTGTTAAGAGCTGGTTAGGTATTATTCATTTCTTGCTATTGAAAAACTGAATGTTGAATGTTGAATTAAGGATCAACATCGCAGCCATCGGGAAACCCCCTTAAGCACTCCGTCCCTATCTTCAGCAGCAGGCGAAGAGTTCCAATTCTGATGGCACCAGTAACTGTCTGATTGTATATCTATCTTGCCTTTTCCCTGAGTGTTCATCGCCGGCCAAATCCCCTTGTAACTCCTAGCAGTGCCATTCTCCCCAGACCGCAATGATTTATCTGTGCCTCGGCACTGTTCAATCGCTCTCAAAGAGTCTTCACAACATCCAGCTTGTTATACATCAGTTCATCACCAAGCGGTGCAGAACCGGCCAATCTTTCTGCCTGCTCATTTCCCAACACACCGCCATTCCTGGAGAAAATATTTAAAGGATGCTAACTACCCGGGACCTCTAAACTGATGCTTGCCACTCTGCATGGAGCATGCCTGTCTCCACCTTTCTCAACATATTGTGCGAGTCAGTTACAATTACCGCATGTGTGCGCAGGTGATTGAAAAACTGAAATTGGCTCCCAACATTAGTATTAGGGTCTGTTTTTCGAATAATTAACTAAAAAACCATTTTGTTTTTTGTCTCTATAGTAATACACAAACAAAAAGTGAAGTTAATATACCCTAACATTGCCATTGATCAGTTCAACAATAGAGGATTCTGGACCCTTATCTATAACCAGGTAGAGTTTTTTGTGTACATTTTTTTTCCTATGGTAACATATTATAATAAGATATTGTTTGTGGACTATAGCAAGAAAGTTATCTGGGCAGGAAGTCATCATGATATAAAAATATGTCAGTATATAAATTAATCAGAGTCACAGTAACTAGTGCCATTTGCAGAGAACGGCAGCACCGGTCTTACAGCAGATCCCCCCATTTCCAAACCAGGCCGCCCCCCGTTTGTTCTTTCTAGGACTAACGGACTCTCCTCCCGAACGCCAGGAAAAACAGCCCTTTGCTAAGCCAGACTACGTCAGACATGTATCCAATCACCTAAGTAAGTAAAAAAAAAGTAAAGGACCCTTTTCCATGCCTTTAGGCGTAAAGGGCATATAGGGCTAGACCTATATTTTTATAGACCAATCGGCACAGGTTGGTTGATGTGGTCATCATTACGCTGGCCGCCTCTACTTCCCGGGACTGCACCCGGTACCCACTCAAGGCTGGGTCGACCTGGGAGCCAAGGTCATTTTTGAAAAAAGTCCGGCTCCTCCAGGAAGCAAACCCACGACCTTCCGATCCGCGGCGAGCGTCTAGCTGCTCCGCCACAGGGGCTCCCAATTACCTAAGACTCAGGCAAAAATGATCACCACAAAGAAACAAACCCAAATAAGATAGCAAAGAAACCTCTCTTCGATAAAGCAGGTCTTCGGGCAGCTTAAAAGAGGACAAAGTTTGAAACTTTCCCTTCTTTTTTCCCCAATTTATCCCTACTGGAGAATACACCCGCATACAACTCACTTCAAATCATCCTATCCTTTGCTGTCACATGCAGCTGCCCCTATGTCCACCCCATCCTTTATAACTTCACTTCCCCGTGTGGGTTCTGGGGCCCCATTGTGGGGAAAACAAGAATAGACTCACTGCCTCCCCAAAAGCATGTCGTAAGAGTCGACTAATTGGGGAGCTTCCTTTGAAGTCGGAGTGCATCTGCCGGAGAGGCAAGGAACCGACAGTCTGTATTCAAGAGAATGAGATCTGTAAAACTGATGCACACGCAACACTCAGGTTCTGGAGCAGGACTGCAGTTCAGTAGTGGACGAGCAACCAGAACCTTCCGCCAGAGTGTAAAGCTGGTGAACGCGAAGAAGAAGAAGAAGATAACTTCACTCTAGCTCTCTTCCCCATGTATTGTGTGTGTTTGGGTCTGCCTTTATTTCTTTGTGCCCATGTGTTCCAGTTTAAAGACATTCTAGTTATATTGTTCTTAAGTTTTCTCAGTGTGTGTCCTATCGAGTGCCAGTGTCTTTTTGTCAGCTCTTGATTCACTGAAATTTGTTTAGTTCTTTCCCAAAGTTCCACATTAGTGATTCTTGGCTGCAGAAAATTTAATATTGAGAGCTGACTGTTTAGTAAGCAATGGCAAACTGCTGAATGTAAAATTGCCTAAGGAAGTCAAACAACCAAACAGTACTGCAGTTGGTTCTGCAGCTTTTGATAAAAAATATGCAACTAACTTTAAAAAAAAAAATTTAAATTATTTCAGTGATTCTATCATACCATTTGAAATCATCTGTTCTGCACATCAGTTAATAAGTTTTTGTTATTTATTAGCAATTGTCTTTATTCTCCATGTTTCATCTACTCCATACAGCAGTACTGACATAAGCCCTAAATATTTTACATTCAGTGCTAGTTTTAATAACCTTTGACTTTCACAGATTTTCATAGGTATATTAAAGTTTGTCTTGCCTTTTGTATTCATATTTTAATATCTCTATCAGTTTCTCCTATCTTAATCTAAATTACTGCCAGAATAGGTGTATGACTGCACATCCTGGAGGGGAATATCACCAAAAGAAACTCGAATGTTGTTTGTCTGGTTAATTCTTATTATCTTTGTCTTTCTCCTAAAAACCTTTAGATTTTATTTGGTGATCTATCATTAGATATGTTTATTTTATTTTACCTCTGATTTCTTGAGTGGAATCATCATCATCATCAGTTTCCACTTTTGCCGTTAAGCGTTTGGGGAGGAACAGTTTGCGATCCCTTGTTTGATGGGCAGCAGTGGCTATTGTCGTTCCCTGTTGATGTAGAAGCTATTTAACGTCATCAGCATATTTCTTCCTAGGACGGCCTCTTGATTTCAAACTTCATATCCTTTCATGCATAAGGCCGGCATTGATAGTGGTTCTGGCTGCATTCTGACTAGATGACCAAACAATTTTATCTTCTGTTTCTCAATGAATTTGCTACCTGGTGTTGTTCCTACAGTTGGCGGCTTTTCTCAGGCATCTCATTTCACAGGTGTTTTAATTTGACGTAGGTTAACCTCTGATAATGTCTAAGTCGGGCACTGGTATCATGGTGTTTGTAGAATATGCTGTTTACAATTATTATTACATTATTTCAATTTTTTTAACCTTACTTCACAGCTTTTTGTCTTTTTGGACGATATAATACAATTTAATCTCTAATTAACCATTGAAACACTGTAACTTATTGTTTCATTGACATCCATTTGAATTTATAGTGTACACTAAGAAAAGTTTTTATACGCCTGTTTTTCCTTAGGGATTTGAAGTTGTTGTTGCCGGCAGAAAATATTTTGGATTCTCACGTTATGAGGGAGCTGTCAGTTACTGTGATACAGTCATTGGTGGTTGGTCGCATGATGTCCGTGGGCATGACTGGGCATGCTACAATGGGAAGAAGTCCACGTCTGCTGTTAAAATTAGTGTAGTCCCTAAAAGTGATCACAGTTTGAAGTTTAGTCACAGGTAAACAATTATTTTGTTTTGAAATTGGTCCTTTCTATTATGATGTTCAGTTATCATCCATTATTTGATGGGCAGCAATGGCTTTTGTCATTCCTTGTTGATGTAGAAGCTCTTTAATGTCATCAGTTCATCTTCTCCTAGGACAGCCTCTTGATTTCACTTCATATCCTTTTATGCATAACACCTGCATTGATAGTGGTTCTGGTTGTGTTCTTACTAGATGACCAAATCATTTTGTCTTCTGTTTCTCAATTAATTTTGCTGCATGGTGTTGTTCCTACAGTCTGTCTGATAGTATCATTTCTAACCTTATCTTGGATGGTTCAGCTGGCGGCTTTTCTCAGGTATCTCATTTCACATGTGTTTTAATTTGATGTAGGTTAGCCTTTGATAATGTCCAAGTATGGCACTGGTTGCATAATGTTTGTAGAATATGCTGTTTACAATTATTAAAATATTTTACATAAATTTACACATTTGTAGAATCGTATTTTCGTCAGACCCCATGTGCTTATTAATTAGGCTGTATTTTTTAGTTTATTTGAAATAGTAAAGCCATTGTATAATTACCTGTAATTAGTGTTGTTTGACTTTGATTAACGAGGCCATGAAACTTCTCATTTGTACAGCTAAATTTCTATTGCACATTGTAAATCAGGAGCTGGCAGCTGCGGTAGTGAGGGGGCACGTCCTCATCTGTTTATCTGAAGTTGAAAGGTTAAAATCCACATCAAGGCAGCATGTTTGTGTTTTTTAAATTAACATTTGCTCCCAGGTTTAGCATAATCTAAAATGGGTAACAGGTAAAGTCCTGGGAAGTAAAGGTAGTCAGCATGATGTTGACTGCATCTCCTATCAGTGTCAAGTGGTCTTTAAAATATAGGTCTAGCGCTATGTGCCTGATGTGCCTCAGTCGTGAAAAGTGTCCTTAACTTTACATTAACTCTTTCAGTACAAAACTCTTTCAGCATCATATGTTCATGGACCTAGAAGCCCAATGAATTAGATGCCCCAATTTTATGTCGATCTTTTCTACCCCTATGGCCTCTTATCCCTAACCCCCTGGGACTGAAAGAGTTAATTTACTGTACTTTACCTTGTTTTACATTAAAAAAACTGTGGCAGCTCAGTGGCTTGTCACTTGCCTGCTTGTCCGAAGACCGTGGATTTGAATCGACCCAGCTTCAAATGGATACCAAGTATTTTCCTGGGAAGTAAAGGCAGCCAGCAAGATATTGACCTGTCAGCAATTGAATGCTGACTGATTTATACAAATATTGGTCAAACACCAAACCCCTGATGCACCAGGGCTGTGTAAAGGGTACTTTACCTTACATTACAGCTGTTAATTTATCAGTGTGTCTTATTCTTTAACTTCACTACCTGTTTTACTGCTTGAAGAGTTGAGGGAGATGTTAGGCTCTGCTTCTTGCTCTTCTGGTCAACTTTATCATAGACACATTTTGGTTTGCCTCATGCTCTGCATCCTTCTTCTCTTTTCGTGTATGCCTTACATGGTATGGCGTCACAAGGCATTCTCTATAACTGTGCAAACCATCTGGTTTACTGCCTTTGTGTGTAATTTAGAATTGGTTCTGTGGCGACTTGTTTTTTTATGACCTCAATCCTGATTTCGTCTCTTATGGTCACTCCTGCAGACCTTCTCAGACATCTCATTTCCACGGTTACTAAATTTTTTTTCAAGTTTGTTCTGAGTGACCACATCTGATACTGGTAGCATAATGTTGGAATAAATATGCTTTGTATGAGATGTTTCTTTGTGCTGATTTGGATTGTCTTGTGTTGTAAGAATACTTGGTTTATTTTACTGTATCAGATGTTTATTTCTTCACTTAATTTACCATCTTTGATAAATGATGTTCTCAGATATTTAAACTTAGATGCCTGTTTAATGCCTTTGCACTCTAATGCTGTATTTAGTTTCTAGTTCTTTCTTCCTATTTATGTATCAAAATACATAAATATTAACTGAATAAATGTTTAACATTTTTTCTTCAAATTATAGGCATTGTAGTTTTGCTTTCTTTACAGCATAAATTCAGAAGAAATGGTAGCTTCTATCAACAAAGCACAGACATTTTGGAAAGCGACCAGATATTCCCAGTTTGAGGGTCTTACTAATGAGGACTTCATCAGTATGGCAGGAGGTCGTGGATCTAGAATTTTGAGGTATTATTCACAGAATCTTTACAGAACATGGAGCAAAATTCAGTTCTGTCTTTCTTTGAAATCTGTGATATAAATGTAGTCAGAAAGTTCTGGTTGTTCAACAACTTCTTGACTTTAATTGTGCTCCAGAACCTGAGTTTTGCATGCACATCCATTTTACAGATCTGGCTTATTTGCACGAAGACTTATGGTTCCTCGCTTGTCAGACAGATTCACTCCGACTGTGAAGGAAACATCCTTAATTAGTTGACTCTTATGACATGCTTATTAGGCACATTGCTTCTATTCTAATTTTCCCTGTGATGGGGCCCTGGATCCCACACTGGGATCCAGTGAAATCATATTGACTTACAAAACTCATTGAGTGCTGATTGGTCCATAAATATATGGGTCCAGAGCATAATCCTTATGTACCAAATTAATGAAAAGTGTTCTTTGTTTTATGTTCACGTTTATTCAGTGGATCAACATCATCGCACAGGGGTGTAACCCATAAGTGCTTCGTTCTTCTTTTAACTCAAGCCTGAGTCTGAAGAATCTCAGCACAGTGCATGAACTCTGTTGCACAGGCGAGGATCCTGAAATACTTTGAGTAGATTTTTAACCCCAAATTTTACCCAGGAAGTCCCGTTAGGCTACTCTTTTCGATTTCCATCTGCATAAGGATTTATTACGTGCGCAACAATACACACAGGTGTCTGGTCCTACTACCCAGAGACCAGGGGAAATTACTAGAAGTCCACATGAAAAAAATCCCAGCCTTCACCAGGGCTTGAACCCGGGACCTCTAGCACTCGAGGCGGACACCATGCATTGAGACCACGCAAGTCCCTCTTTATTTTAATACTACCCTAATGTATACTTTCCTTCTTCGTCTAATACTTTTCATTTTGTCTTATATTATCTGCTTTATCAGTGCCCTTGTCTGTTTGATCCAACAGTGTCTTTTGTCAGTGCACACTTTCCATCTTACTTTAACAATGTTTACTGTACTCATAATTTGTTCATAATTAACAGTCTGTTGTTTTTTCTCCATCAAATCTATAGTCGTCCTAAGTCAGCGCCTCTAACAGCTGAGCATCGGAAGCTCATGGCGAGTCTCCCACAACAGTTTGATTGGAGGAATGTCGATGGCGTCAACTTTGTTTCGCCAGTCAGGAACCAAGGTACAAATCTTGTAGCAATGCATGATGTAACAGCTTCTCCAGAAGTGAATGGAATAGTTAAAGTAAATGATAGTTATTCATGCCTTGTGGATTATTGGGTATACAGCCTCTAAAATTGTAATTACTGCCTATACTCACCACTTTTTAGGGAAGCATTTAGAGCGGGGGTTGGGGGGGGGGCGGGGACTTTTTTTGGTTCTCATGCCAATTTAAAATTACCAACCTAGCCATTATAAACATAACGCCTGGATTTTTTTGTTAGATAATACTTTTGAGCTATAATCTAAGGCCAGAGAAAAAGAATGGGCATTGCCTTATATTTTATTATTTATGTCCTCTGACAGACATTGTCTCCTCATGTCTGAGTTTGTCACCAACATGTTTTTCACTAGCTGGGTCAAAGATTTAGCCACATCAGTTTCTTGTTATCACTGTTTGGGTTTTCATTTTTTTTTTAATGAATGCTATTATTTAGATTATTTTTCTTTTTGCATATGAACATGTTTTTGTGTTTTACTATTTTGTGATCTCAATGGCTAGATTATGTAATAATTTTACAACAGCCTTATGGGCCAGTAAAAATTGCTCGGTGAGCCAGTTTTGGCTCGCAGGCCATCGTTTGCTGACCCCTGATTTAGAGCCACATAGCTAGTGCAGTCGCCACAAAGTGGACAAGCTGAGATTTGTATTTTTCTCCCAGCAGAAAAACTGCCATGATATTATTGAGGATTAGACCCCAGGCTGCCCACATGAGAGTCCCCTCAGCCAGGTGCTCTTCTGGGTGTTTAGTTCTAGTCTCAGATTGTATACTTGATTGGGGATGTAGCGAGTGTCATGCTAGCCACCTTTACTTTCTAGAATATTTCCTGGTACAATTTATGAACTCAAGTGGAGCCTGCTGTAGTTCAGTTTTGATGTTTGTCTTTTATCATTTATGTTCACAAGACATGCTGTTTCTACTTGCATGTTATGAGCAATTATTCTGTTCTATAACAACTTGCTTAAAGGTCCAGGCTGACTAACAGACATTTGTCATCAATAATTCAAGTAAAAACTAGTCAGATGTATCCTAAAAGATAAAGATCTGACCATAGTTAGATGTCTTTAACCATTGGCAAAAACTTGCATAATTTATGATTTTCCAGCTTGTTCCCTCCCCTTAAAGGTCCAGGCCGACTAACAGACATTTATCATCAATAATTCAAGTAAAAACAAGTCAGATGTATCCTAGGTCATTTCTCGATTTCTTTTTGGTTAGGTTGATCTTGGAGCCCAAGGCCATTTATAAATTTCAACCCCAATGTGGATTCAAATCCAAGACCTTATAACAGTCGTTAGCTTAAGTTCCTACTTGGCTGCAAACAGTTGAAGTCACAGAAAATGTCTTTCACTAATTTATTGAAAAACTAGTGAAAAACATATCAGTCCCAGCAAAATCTTGAAGATTGTACATGCAAGGTAGATGCATAAGGCAGCTGTCAGATGTGCCAACACTAACTGTCTCCTATCAGAATTGCAGCATGCTGACTGTACACACAAGCAGTCAGTCACATTTGTACATGCAGTACTGCATAATAACATACTATTCCAAACATAATCAGCAACCTGCCTTTTTACTGAACATCATAACACAAAACTGCTGCGGGCACGACAGAAAAACAAAAACACACTCAAAATGAAATCCACAGCTGACATCAAGCACTCAGTAGCTCGGTGATAAAACTTTTGGACTTAAAATCTTTTCATATCTGAGATCTGTCCGGTCAGCAAAATTTTAGATCCATGGTTTCTTGGCTTGCCTCATTTCCTCCTGCCTTGTACTGAGCCTTGTAATATGATTTTGGGAAACCTCAGTAAATCGTATTACATGTCCACCTCATTGAATTTTGTCTTTTAACTTTTGTTTAACAGGATTCTTAGAAATAATGATCCCGAAAAAACTATCATTCAGTTTCCTTGTTAAAGATCACAGTTTAAGTGCTTGTATTGTCCTTTCAGGTGTGAATCTGAAGGTTCATGTTTCACATGTGTGAATGAAATTTTCTGATTTTGTTAAAGGCCATACCATTCACACAGTGAACTCAATCTAGCTTATGTTACAGGCAGACGTATATCTACACTATTCCACCTTCTGCGTGGAAAACTTTAGAAATCGCATGTAATATTGTACCATATTTATTCTCAGGTGGTTGTGGGAGCTGTTATGCTTTTGGTTCTCTAGCTATGGCTGAAGCACGTGTTCGTATTCTCACAAACAACACACAGAAGCCTGTATTCTCTACACAGGATATTGTGGAGTGCAGTCCTTATTCCCAAGGTATTATTGTTTCTGTAGATTTTGTAAAATTTATAAAGTATTATTCTTTAAAACACTTATTGTAAGTCCTCAGAAATGTTTTAGTACAAAACATTTACTGCAGTAAATGGGTCCAGATATAGAAATGGTTGGTGTTTTAGTACAAAACATTTATGTTCTAAGAAATGTAGTACTGTAACAATACAATGAAATAAAGTAAAGGACCCTTCTTAAGCCTGTGACATCTAGGGCATATAATGACAGACTTAAATGTTATACACCAACTGGCACTTAGTGGGTGTTGCGATAAACATCACACTTGCTGTCTTTACTTCCTAGGACTTTACTCATTTTAGGCTGCGTCGACCTGGCAGCCAAGGTCATTTTGAAAACAGTCTGACTCGATATGGAACCCAAGATACTTGCACCGACAGGTGGGCCTGTAACTGCTGTGCCACTAGTGCTCCCCCCAAAAAGTATAAAAAAGGCATCATACTGCAGTCAAATATTCTGTGTCTTAAAGAATGTATGTTCAAATATTATTCAAAAGTCTTCAAAAGCAATCATGTCCAGAAGTTCTGGAAAGACTATAAATGAAAAAAAAAGATGTTGAATTAAATGAAAAAAGAGACATTTAAAAGATTTAACACTCTTACAAAAACCATATTGAGGGAAAAACCCCACTGAGGGAACAGTTGTTGGCAGTGAGAGGATCAACAGCAAAATGAGGAAATGTACAAACAGAACAAGACACATTACTGCAGATCCGTTACAGTCATTATGAAAATGGCAAGTGATTGAAATAAATCCAGTCTTTCTTCTTCTTCTTCAGCATTCTGAGCCCTTGAGGTTCATTGCTGCAGATATCACCGGTCTCCACTCATCTCTCTGGTTAGCCTTCTCTTTCCAGTTGATATCACTAAGTGTTTGCAGGTCTGTCTGGACATTATCTCTCCATTGTCTTCTTGGTCTGCCTGCTGACCTATGACCATTCAGTTTCCTTGTGTATTCAGTTTTTACCTCTCTGTCATCTGACATTCTCTAAATATGCCCCAGCCATTTCAACCTATTAGCTCTCATGGTGCCAATTCAGTCTTGAGTCATTTCAAATGTTCCAATAGCAATAATATAAATTGTTAGTTTTTTAACCATTTTGCTTAGGAACACTAAAAAAAAAATAAGTTATGACGCCATTAGAATTCCAGAAAATAATCTGTTATCAAAAACAAAATACACACATTTACACAGGTAACTAATAACGTTGATAAAAATGTATTTATCTGCATACAATGTTTTTTTCTCCTTGCATATATCAAGATATATGAAAGGAGTAATAAATATGAATAGGGTGAAGCATTAAATAGAATACATCCCCGGGAGGTTAGAAAAACATATGTGTCGGATGACTCATGCCATGACTCTATGACCTGTATCGCTGAAGTTTAGGAGAAACTTGGCTGTAAAGGAGCCATTTGGCTCATAGGAAAACTCTTTAAATCAGCAGTTTTTAACCTGTGGGTTGCTACCCTTTTTTGGGCCGAATAGCCCTTTCAGAGGGGTCGCAAAGACCATCAGAAAACACATATTCTCTGAAGTTATGAAAAAGCAACAAAGATAATTGTATAGTTGGGGGTCACCACAACAGAAGGAACTGTATTAAAGGGTCGCCGCCTTAGGAAGGTTGAGAACCACTGCTCTGAATGCTACTTTTAGTTAATCTATTAATATCCTGACCTCCTAAATGTTTGCGGAAGTTAAAAAATAACATTAATAATCAGGTCACTATAGACAATTCAGAAAGTCTCATGTATAGGGGATGTGACCCAACAGAAAGTGTGGGTTTTCGAGCTAATATTGATAAAATGGTTAAAGTTCTTCAGTATTAACATTTTCAGCTTTTACTTGCAATTCTGGGGACACAGTGGTTAATTTTCATCCTTACCAAAGCAGTGGTTAATTTTAACTCTTTCTGTAGGTTGTAACGGTGGATTTCCTTATCTGGTTGGTGGTAAATATGCAGAAGATTATGGTTTGGTCTTGGATGCTTGTAATCCATATACTGGAGAAGATGGAATCTGCAAAACAAATACAAGCTGTCCACGCCACTACTTTACTGACTACAGATATGTAGGTGGCTACTACGGAGGGTAAGTAAAATGACTTGTGGCTGATATCTTAGGTAAGCAGCTGTACGATGTGAACACATTTATTGCTATGTAGGGTACTTAATATATATGTACCAGTGAACAGTACACAGGTTTTATGTTATGGAGAGGAAGAATTTAAGCTCTTGTCTTAATTGTATCACTATGGGTTGTGATTCTTATATCTCCTTATAGCCCAGTGATACACCTTGGAAAAGATGAAAAGGTGCCAACCAAAAAACCAGTCATCCAAACAAAACATCAGTACAAAGTAAACACATTTATGCCTGTTATGGAGGAGCAGACTTTTATGTGAAATAGAACAAAGAAAGCTCATTCACACACCATTGGATCTTTCTGTTGCAGACAATAGACTGTCTGTGTTTGCCTTATGTTTTATTTGCCTTATTTCTTTTTCCTCCCTTTACCTCCCCCCCCCCATGGAACATAGATCCTCAACTCATGTCAGGTTGTTTTATCCTTGGCTGTGGAATATAGCTCACCCTATGTCCTCCCAATCTGATTAACCTCATCTCTAATTTCCTAATCCATATGCTTTTTGGGCTCTCCATTGAATAACGGTCCCAAAAGATCTACACAGAAAGTGAATCCAAACAGAGCCTCACTCATGACTAAAATTCGCATTTCTTTTGCAGCGAATCAACCGTGTCAAAAGTAGGATTAATTGCGCACGACATTTTCGCGAAACGCAACGGATTTTTTTACGGCGATTAAACTACGGACGAAAAAAATTAGTGACACGCAGGTAGCGGCGCGGGGGATACCCTCGGAGGTGGCACTATAGTCGCCGGGGAAAAATTCTACAATTTAGAGGAGCTTTTTCTTTTGTCGGAAGTACCAGCGGGTTCGCATTCGCCACGGTCAAGGGGTGGTCGGGATAGTGGAGCGCCATCGTGGCGGCTGCTGGTTTGAAGTTGTCCCAAGGCGACATGTGCGTACCTTAAACCGCGCATTACTGATCATGTCTCGCCAGGAACGAGAATCGCGGACAAGCCGTGCTGAGTTGTAAGAACAGCGAGAAAGAACAGATATTCGCACACTATTTGCAACTTCTGTGCTACAATTTTCACATAGAAAGGATTTAATTTTCGGTAAGTAGTAGACTTTGCCCTTTTCCTTACACTTTTCGTTCCTTATTTTTTCCTGAGCTACGCCTTTTAAATGTTTATAGGGCAGGACGTAATGAGGCTCTGTTTGGGTTCACTTTCTGCGTAGATCATTTGGGACCATTATTCAAAGGAGAGCTGCTTTTTGTTCTGCTTTTATTTCTATGCCCCTATGGATTTCAGTGTATAGACATTCTAGCTGTATTTTCTCAGATTTTCTCAGGTTGTGTCTTATCCAATGCCAACACCCTGTTCTCACCTCTTGATTCACTGGAATTTGTTTAGTTCTCTGCCATAGATGCACAATAGTAATTCTATCTTACCATTTAATCCCCTCTATTCTGCACAGGCGCCAGTTAATGAATGTTTTTAGTTTATAGTAATTGTTTTGGTTCTCCATGTTCCACTCCATACAGCAGCAGTACTGATTTGACATTAAAGCTAAATATTTTCAGTTCAGTTCTGATGTCAATTTCCTTTGACCTTTATGTGTTAATCGACAAGAAAACAAAAAAAATGCAGAATCCTGTAAAAACTGGAAACATTAATTGAAAGGTAGACAAAAACATTGTGAAATATGTTGAGCATTTGGTCCTGGCATGGAAAGGTGCACATACTAATGTACTGGAGATCACAAGATGTGGAGAAGGATGATCACCTATGCCAGTTAATAAGGTACTTGATGATGAAACCTAACTTCCACATGTGGTTCCCAGGGCCCCATTTTGAATGAAGTTGAATAGACCCACAGCCCCATAGCAAACATGTCATAGGAGTCGACTAGTTAGGAGCGTTTCCTTGGAAGTCAGAGTGCACAGCTTGAGAGGCGAGGAACAGACGGTCTGCATACAAATAAGCCAGATCTGTAAAATGGATGGGCATGGAAAATTCAAGATCTGGAACAAGACCGTTCAGAACAACCAAAACTTTCTGACAGAGAAGATGCTTAACCATTGTGATTGTATGATTGTACTTATTACATTGAGCCAAGATACACTAAAGAAATCTGGCAGCCCAATTTGGTTTCTAAAAAAAAAAAAAAAAATTTAAAGAGCCATTTGATGCTTTGAAGCGTTTTGAGCATAAAGTAATAACATAACATTTGTATATACCAATAGGAACACATTGGGTGATCAATAGTCATCATTGTCATGCCAGACACCTTTACTTCCCATACAACATCCTTGTACCCAGTTTAGACCCAACTGACCTGAGAAGCCAGGTCAGTTAAAAAAAATTAAAAAAAAAAACTCTTGTTGTGTAAATATTTTTGCATTTCTTTATTGGACAAAATATAATTTAATGTCTCATTGTCTTTTCAGCTGCAATGAAGCTTTAATGAAGAAAGCAGTGTACACTAATGGTCCCCTTGCTGTGAGCTTCGAGGTGTACAATGATTTCATGAATTACGAGTCTGGAATATACGTACACAAGAGGCATGGCGTACAGAGCGACCGGTTCAATCCTTTTGAAATTACAAATCATGTTGTCCTTATAGTTGGCTGGGGTGTAGACACAAATTTGGGAGAAAAATACTGGATTGTTAAAAATAGTTGGGGCACATCTTGGGGTCTAAGTGGTTATTTCTGGATCCGTCGTGGAACTGATGAATGTGGCATAGAAAGCATTGCAGCTGAATCAACCCCTGTGTTTACATTTAATAATTGATTATGTGTGTGTGTGTGCGCCTGCGTGTATATATGTGTGTGTGTGTGAGAGAGAGAAATGTAGATTCAAGCAACTGTCTAAAGTGCAGTGTTGTGTCATCATTATAACCTTTGAGTTTTGCTGTTAGTTTAGGCTTCAGGAGAGTAAATAGTTGGAACTCAAGCCTCTGATGGATGCCTCTGGCTTTTGTTTTTCCTTGTTAACGTACGGTGTCCTTAATGTCGCACACATCTGTTGTTTTATATATTTCTCTTCGTATTTATAATATATATGTATGTATGTGTATGTTTGTTTATAAATATTTATACACACATAGTAATATTAACATAACCTGCTTTATAGATAAAATATAATTACAGTATATAAGATGAGTAAAGGTAAAGTCAGGAGATATGAACCAGCGTCATTGCACACGGTTACAAACTATAAAGGCTCTGCCACCAGTACGGACAGGTGATAAGAAACTGTCCGCCTGTGTCGCCGTCCACACAAAACTCTGTAGCTCCAGCGACGTTCCTCCATTTACCCCAGAGTATTAGGCGGCCCCCTATAAATAAGATGAGTGTTTTGAAGAACCAAATGTCAGTGGGAACTGCATGCCCAATTTGTGACCCTTTAAAAAATAAAGTTCATTCATTTGTACTTCTTGCTTTCGATGAAGCTTTGCATAGTTGTAGTTTTTATTGGTAACTAGTGCTGCCGTGTTCCAACATGAGCTAAAACTTTGCATAGTTGTAGTTTTTAATTGGTAACTAGTTCTGCCATGTTCCAACATGAGCTAAAACTTTGCATAGTTGTAGTTTTTATTGGTAACTTGTAGGGCTTTACCGAATATTCGCTTCGTATTCGCTTCGGGGCCGAATAGTGGACCTAAAAGCTGTTTGATTTTCGGCCGAGTAGTGAAGGTCGGGCCGAATACGAATAGTGATTTCTGCGTACACTGCGATGGACTGAAATAACTCTCTCATTAATAATGTCACAATATATAGCCGACTTTTCTTGATTTTCGCCGCGGCACCCCTGGCATACGCACCCAGTTTTAGAACCTCTGCTGTAATGCCTTGGAAGAGTCAGCAGGCGCTGTTACCACGCAGCCGGGTCGCAGTTTTTTTCTGCTACGACAGATTTAGGCAACGCTACTGTTGTGTTAAAGAAGGCAGGAAAAAACTTGAAAGTTAAAATTTAAATTGTCTTTCCTCGCCACTGTCTAAAAAGTTTTTTTTCCCCCCCTCAAAGTGTATCATACTGCATAAAATGCCAACCGCAGCTTGCTAAAAATTGTCTTTGTATTTATCCCGACATGCGACTAATCCTCCATCTGTATTCGTAAAGGTGGAGCAGATAAGTAAGGTTGTGACTACATTTTTGCTCAAATTTTGAAGTGGAAAATGTGGTCTGAACAATATTAACTGTTAGCCTCGTCAAGTAAGCACGTATCTTTAAAGGCAATGCGTTCTTTTTTGTTGCTTTTGTGCATGTGTATCTGTGTGTGTGTGTGTGAGAGAGAGAGAAAGAGAGCATGTATTTTTTCGTTCTTTCGTGGTGTCTTTGCCCAAATCAAATTGAAGATATTGCGAACGAGAATATGAAGGTGCATTTAAATTACATCGAACGAACGCCTGAACGAACGATGATTTAAATGCGAATTTGGCACATGGATAAAATCAGATGAAAGATGCATTACTAAAATAAAAAACAAAATAGGACAGGCAAAAACTGCATTTTATAAAAAAATAAAAGAACATCTTATGCAATATATCTTTGTCTTGCTTGCTACATACATCCAGTTTTAACATATGGCTATGTGACAATCGGTAGCCAGACCAAACAATTTTTTGAGGCCTCAGAGATGTGGTTTTACAGAACAATGCTTAAAATACCTTGGACAGCCTAAAAAAAGCAACCACTAGGTTTTGAAAGAGGCAGGAGCCTCTAATCACTAATCAATTAATCACAGACATCAGAAGGAGACAGTCATCATTTTTCGGCCATCTTATAAGAAGAGTGAAAATGGAACATGTAGTGACCACTGGAAAGATTTGTGGAAGGAGAGATAGAAAAATACGAGAGAAGATTCTTAACAGTCTTGTTGCATGTCATGGAGGTGTGTCAGCACATGAACTGATACATGCTGCAGGAGATCACAGATTGTGGCGAGGCGAAATCGCCAACACCAGTCGGCAAGGCACCTGATGATGATGATACATTATTCGTATTCGGCCAAATAGTGAAAATCACTATTCTGTACAGCCCTAGTAACTAGTGCTGCCGTGTTCCAACATGAGCTAAAACTTTGCATAGTTGTAGTTTTTATTGATAACTAGTGCTGCCTTGTTCCAACATGAGCTAAAACTAGTTGATATTCTGCTTCTCAGCATATTTGATACAAATTGTTGTTTCCAGTCTGTCTTCTCCATTTTCTTTTTCTTATTTTTTTTTTTTTTAAATGCAGTCAAAGGTTGGTTGGCATGTTTACTGTGATTTACATAAAAATAAGAAAAACAAGGAGAAAAATAATTAAAAATTAATGAGAAGAAAAAAAAATAATAAATAATCAGCTTTGATGTGGATATTTATAACTGAGTTAGTTCCCTTGGTCGACTAAGCCTCAAATGTGCACTTAGAAATGTCCTTAGAAGTAGATGGAGGGTAGCCCCCGTGTAGGTTCCGGGGCCCTACTATGGGAAAAAACAAGAATAGACCCACTGCCTACCCAAAAGCATGTCGTAAGAGTCGACTAATTGGGAGCTTTTTTCGAAGTCGGAGTGTATCTGCCTGAGAGGCAAGGAACCAACAGTCTGCATACAGATCTGTCAAACGGATGCACACGCAACACTCATGTTCTGGAACGGGACTGCAGTCCAGAAGTGGACGAACAACCAGAACCTTTCGCCGGAGTTTACAGCCAGTGAACGCAAAGAAGAAGAAGAAGATGGAGAGTAGGAAGGTTTACCTGATCGCCCATCTAGATCCATTACATAATATGGTGACGTGCCAATATCTTTGGACGGTTTTCTCTGTGTTTGTATCACCCGTGTCTCTCACACACGCGCACACACGCACATATATATACATACACAATGCATGCGCGCGCACACACACACAACAATCAACTTCACAATCTGTAGAAAATAAATAACTTCTAAAATCACCACAGGGAAATGTATATTAATAAAAATTTATTTCCAAATAAAATAGAGTAAACATCAAAGCTATTATTTACACATTGTTTCATCAAAAGAAATATGTCTCCTTGTCTGTCTGTCCACCAGTCAACTGTATATATAATCTCTAAAATTGTGCTGATCCTATGTCAATACCAAATGTAAAGGCGTCGGTTTTTTTTGGGCCCCCTCCACATAAAACATACTCCGTGGCTTAGGCGTTGGGAGTTCAACTCGTAATTCCAACGTACCACGATCGAAACCCACTGCTGGCTGCATGGATTTTTTATCATGGTATGGGGCATCGCAGATCGACCCAGTCTAAAGTAGGTACTAGGATTGCTGTCATGGGGAGGTAAATACGGCCAGTGTAATGCTGACCACATTACCCACCCAGTGCTGATGATCCGTAAAAAATATGGGTGCTCTTCCCATATACCCGATACGCCTAAAAGCGCGAAAGGGGATCTTTACTTTTTTTTTTTTTTTTTACATAAAACATACAGCACAGAAAATCCTATTTAGCCCCCAGCTTAGCTAGTGACATTATACATCTTTACAGCCACAGGACTGGAAGATACCTTAGGCTGGTTCAGCGTTACAGGCGACCTAATTATGTCATCTTTGCAGGTTGAATAGGGTATCTGAGATCTGCCCAGTTGGTCTGCCATCTAGACTAAAAGATATTTTTTTTTTTAATCTTAGGGTGGTAAACCATCAGGTAGCAGCCCAGAGTCGACAAATTGGCTGATCGATTAGTTATTGCTACTATGTAGGTCACTTAGTATGTGTGTAGCAGGTAACAATACACCGGCTCGGCTTTGCGCTATGGAGAAGAGTGAAATCCTCTCTGGCCTTCCTAACTGTATCGCCAGGTTTTTATGATTTCCATGCCTTATCATATCGCAGTGGAAAACTAAGATTTGGAAAGTTAAAAATGTGCCAACCCTTCAGGCAAAATAACAGTACAAAGAACGCACATTTAAGACTGCTATGGATGGGCAGTTGTTTGTTGAGGAACAGTACAAAGTAAATTCATTCACAGGCCGTCACAATCCATCCCCAGCATATATTGCTGTTGTGAGATTACAATATTGAATTATACGTTCAGCAGTCGACTACTGCTTATTGAACGGTGGGTAAAACGCTGATAATGTTGTCAAAAACAGTGCAAATCGCCCTGCTAACAAATCACATCAGCTGAATTGGAACCTTAGTATGCTGAGATTATGAAAGTGTGTTCACAATTCTTAAGGCTCTGAATTGTCAGTAGTCAGTAATGTTTCTTAATCTCTTCGTTTGTTTGTTTTGTCACACAAAGTGCATCTCTTTAGGTGCGCAGTTTTTCTCTACCACAGATATGCAGTAGCACCAGTTGGCAGGTATAATCTCAGTTTAAGTCACTAAGAGTTACTTTTGTGCAACAATATAGTTTGCCATTGGCAAGAGATATTCACTTTAGGAAATAATTGTTCCTTCGTTTCATCGTTTTGCATGTTAGGGTTCTCAAGTTCACTACGAATACTTCGGTTGACGTCTATTCAGTGTCGTGATTTTATCTATCTATTTTCAAGTTCACCGTGACTTCTGCAGTTGATTTCTATTCTGTTTCATCATATTTTCTGTGTATTTTTTTTTTAAGTCTGCCGTGATTAATTGGTATCTATTATCTTTCATGATTGTATCTACATGTTTTCAAGTCTATCATGTTGGTGTCTGTTCTTTTTCATGACTTAATCTAGATGTTATTAAGTCAATTATTTGTTATTCAGTTTGCGTCTATTCCTGTTTTATGATAATAATATCTGACTGACGTTCAACCCCACCAGCATCGCACAACAAGGGATAAACAACCCGTTGACACAAAGTGCCACCATTTGGATAAGAATTTTTCCATGCACAAATTCCAGAAACCATGTTCAACCATTAATGTTATATAATGTCTCAAAGACAAACGGGGTGGGGCTTTCAAATAACAAACAGTTGTGTCACATAATGGGGCGTATGTAGTTATAATTAGTAAAATGTTTTCAAGTCTATCATGACAGGAAAAGGAAACGAATATCATGTTTGATTTTGGCATAAGCAGATTATATTAAAATTGCAGCATGTCAGTTATATCGTAAGAGGAATACTAGGACTGGAGACAGTCTTGGGCTTGGTCAAGTTCTTCGCAGCAACAAAGATTCAGCCAACTTTAGCCCCACATGTCGGCCAAATGTAAGGCCACCATCACTGTTTCAACAGCTTTCTATCAATTCAGTCACTTTCTCTATATCTCTGAGGCCGACGTCGGCTGTTTGATCTGCCCACTGTAATATCTTTAATTTTACGCGCGTTAAGTGAATACGCAGATCTGTTGTAATTCACTCCATGAGAGCTGTTTTTCAATATCCCTTTGACTTTCTTTGGAGCAATCGGCCTCAGGGGTTGATTGTCATCCCCTTTTGACACATACTTTAGTGGGGTCAAGCAATTGGGTATCTGTCCGCTCCATAAGTCACCACGCCTCATTAGCTTGTTAGTGCCCGACCCTCCATTTTGAAGCTGCGCTCTGTAGGATTCGGCCTGCGTTCTGCTTCCACTGTTCTGCCCTGCACCAGCTCCACTGAATGTGGAATAGTCTTCCCCGTCTTGTTCGCTGGTTGAATCTTCGGAATCCTGATAAACGGATGGTTCAATATGCTCTGACTTGCATAGCGGTATCTTGCACGGGTCTTGTTCACTTAACTTGGATCGTCTCGGTTTTGCATTGTGCATGCTATTTTGCTGCGATGACCTCGGGTGTAATTTATTACATATTTGTATTCTTTGCTTCTGTTTCCTGGGAATATAATATCTTGCGCTCTCATCGAAGTTCTCACGATGGCTTTGAGAATGTCGAACCCTCCCCCCAACGTCACTTTCAGATAACCTATTTGTAGATCCATAACCATCGTCATCCATTCTGTCAAACGCCTCTTCATCAGTGTCAGTCTCTCCGTAGGGATGTCTTCCATCATCCTCTGATAGATCTATTAGCGTTGGCTCACTCTCCACCGCATCATCATCGGTAAACTGTAGATTGTCCATCTTACTCTCGCCACCCAGCGCATTCCCCATACTTTGTCTTCTGCTCATGGCATGACCCCTGACAGCACCGTGTGATAGTTTCTGCTGCACTGTTGGATGAGGAGACAAATTCCGGTCTGAATTTTTACGAATCTTTTCCCGCGGTGTTGCCTGTGAAGAGCATCCCGCGGAAGACGACTGATCCTGGATATTATTTTGAGGAGGATATGGGAATGCATAAGGATATGCAAAGGGCTGAGGTATCCAAGGATAAGGAGTCGCTGGTGGAATGGGATACATGCCAGTGCTGTAAAAATCTGGACGCGCCTGTTCACGCGGCGTACTGTTATACACTGCTCCCGGAAATGTGTCCAGATTAGGTTCCGACTGGGTGTGATTTTGATTTGTGCTTTGGGGAAACATTTGGTTTCCCTCTTGGGCTGTGTCCATAAATTTGGATTGATTCCAAGTATTTCTAGGCGTGAAAGTTTTTCCATGTTGGGCATACAATTTTGAACGGGAAATTTTCTTGTCTAGAGACGCATTGCTTGCCGTTTTGTCTGGCATAGAAGGTTTTCTGTAGTTGTAATATAGAGGCTCTCTGGTGACGCCCGTATTGGAATCTGTTGACGCAACAATAGTAAAGTTATAAAGTAGGTAAAGTAAAGAACCTCTTTCCACACAAGATGGGTGATGTGGGCAGCATCACACCGGCCGCCTTTACCTCCCAGGACTGCACCCGGTACCCACTCAAGACTGGGTCGTCCTGGGAACCAAGGTCATTGAAAAAAAAAAAGTTCGGCTCCGCCGGGGAGCGCACACACGACCTTCCGATCCGCGGCGAGCGTCTAGCCGCTTGGCCACGGCGACTCCCAATAATAAAGTTATGGCATTTATTATTTATTACACAGCAAATAGTGCTGAATTACAAACTGCTTGATTTGGACATAATGGGATAACGTCATGTAAAGCAGTTTTCGTTGCTCTTTTTTCCCCTAACATCATAATCAAAGACTTCATCACATATAAATTTATCCGCAGTAAAACCAACGCTCTGTAAACTATTGATGCTGCTGCTGCTGCTACCGCTGATGCTATTGCTTCTACCGATACTGCTGCTACTGCTACTGCTGCTACCACTACCGTTGTTGCTGCTGTTGCTACTAATATTGCTTCTTCTTCTTCTTCTTCTTCTTCTTCTTCTTCTTCTTCTTCTTCTTCTTCTTCTTCTTCCTCTCTTCTTCTTCTTCTTCTTCTTCTTCTTCTTCTTCTTCTTCTTCTTCTTCTTCTTCTTCTTCTTCTTCTTGTTCTTGTTGTTGTTCTTCTTCTTCTTCTTGTTCTTCTTTTTGTTCTTCTTCTTCTTCTTCTTCTTCTTCTTGTTCTTCTTTTTGTTCTTCTTCTTCTTCTTCTTGTTCTTGTTCTTCTTCTTCTTCTTCTTCTTCTTCTTCTTCTTCTTCTTCTTCTTCTTCTTCTTCTTCTTCTTCTTCTTCTTCTTCTTCTTCTCTTCTTCTTCTTCTTCTTCTTCTTCTTCTTCTTCTTCTTCTTCTTCTTCTTCTTCTTCTTCTTCTTCTTCTTCTTCTTCTTCTTCCTCTTCTTCTTCTTCTTCTTCTTCTTCTTCTTCTTCTTCTTCTTCTTCTTCTTCTTCTTCTTCTATTTCTTCTTCCTTGTTTACCGACTATAAGCTCTACCGGCGGAAAGTCCTGGTTGTTCGTCCATTTGGACCATGGCTTTATGCCACGGTCTAAGGTTTGTATGTAAATCCATTTAACCGGCTTATTCGTGTGCAGCTGGTGCAAATACACCCCGACTTTGATGGAATCTCCGAATTAGTCAATTCCTACGACTTGCTTGTTGGACAGGCAATGGATCTTTTCTTGTTTTCTCCACAATGGAGCTCTGGAACCCTCACGGAGAATAAACAAAAACAAATGAAATAATAGCGTCAACAATGGTGAAACAGATTTAGAGTCACTTACAGTAACTCTGTCGCTGGGCGCTGTTTTCCTCCGGTACCATGGGTTCAGACATAGGTACCATGCCACCCTGCATTTGCTGTGTGGGCATGTTCTGTTGCATGTCCGGGTACATTTCTGGAATAGTTGTATAAAAAAAAGTAAAGTGAACAATTTACCTCGTTTTGAGTTCCCACCCCAAAGCTTTTGAAATGATAATAAAGCATAGATACTGTGTCGTTACTGTTGCAGCAATAGACACTTGATATTGATGTAGACCATAGGCCCTGAAACCCGGGCTGACTGGTCCCTTAAGCGCCCCACCCCCCCCCCCCCCACACCTTTCCCCGATTTTTGGAGTGAAGCCTCGAGTTTCAAATGATAACACACAGAAAAATAAAAATGTGTTGAATGTCAAATAACTATAACAATAAAAGAAACATGGGTGCCAAAACCTGGGTGCCCAGAAACCCCTCCGCCAATAATAGGGTGGGGGGGGGGGGTATTGAGTAGTCTCGAGGTAAGGCGTCCAACTCGAGTGCTGGAGATTCCGGGTTCAGGCCCCGGTGAGGGCTAGGATTTTTTTCACGTTGACTTCTAGTAATTTTCCCTAGTTTCTGGGTAGTAAGACCGGACGCCCGTGTGTATTGTTGCGCACGTTTTTAAAAAAAAACCAGATCACCAGTAAATGAATAAGTAGGGTATTAGATAACTTAGCACAAGAAGCGGAGACAGTAGCAAGGGATATCTTAGAGACCTTTACAGTAACGCAAGAGAATTAGTAGATGAAAATAATCAGCCGACTAGATTAATCAAAAGTAATCAATGAAAGGTACTCACTAACACTAAAGATCAAATGGACAGACTGCCTGAATATTTTGAAACACTTCTAAACAGACCAGCCCCAAAGATTCCTCCAGATGTCCAACCTTTAAAAATGGAACTGGATATATGTGGCGCTGTGATTTAGGTCACAGGCGTGAGGGAAAGTTAAGTCCGATGTGATGTGTATAAGGAGATACTCCGTACCTCTCCTAGAGCGCCAGCTTCCTCTGAGCTGGTAATACGAAACCTCATGCAAGACTCCTGCTGCACGTCCCTGTCGTGCGCAACAGATAATCTCTCAAATGAGCATCAACAGTGCTGGCAGGGGATCTCGGAGCTGATGGCTCCCAAAAATGTAGTGTCCCCCCCCCCCCCCCCCGACTCACAACAGCCTACCCCCAAAATCATAGGTAAAAACGTCTATGACAAACGCATTTGGAACATGAGCAAAGTCCGCTTGATGAATGTACCACTAAATGACAACTTTGTCGAGTGAAAGAAAAACTGCATTGCTGAGACCAAGCCCTTGACCACATCACTAGTAAATGAAAATATAATGTGATAATATCTCACAAACGTTTATCTCACCCCATCACTAGTAAATGAACAAGTAGTGTGACATTATCTCACAAACGATTATCTCATCCCATCACTAGTAAATGAACAAGTAGTGGGATAGTATCTCACAAACGATTATCTCACCCCATCACTAGTAAATGAACAAGTAGTCGGATAGTATCTCACAAACGATTATCTTACCCCATCACTAGTAAATGAACAAGTAGTGGGATAGTATCTCACAAACAATTATCTCACCATATGACTAGTAAATGAACAAGTATTGGGATAGTATCTCACAAACGATTATCTCACCCCGTCACTAGTAAATGAACAAGTAGTGGGATCTCACAAACGATTATCTCACCCCATCACTAGTAAATGAACAAGTAGTGGGATAGTATCTCACAAACGATTATCTCACCAAATGACTAGTAAATGAACAAGTAGTGGGATAGTATCTCACAAACGATTATCTCACCCCATCACTAGTAAATGAACAAGTAGTCGGATAGTATCTCACAAACGATTATCTCACCATATGACTAGTAAATGAACAAGTAGTGGGATAGTATCTCACAAACGATAATATCACCCCCGTCACTAGTAAATGAACAAGTAGTGGGATAGTATCTCACAAACGATTATCTCACCCCATCACTAGTAAATGAACAAGTAGTGGGATAGTATCTCACAAACGACTATCTCACCAAATGACTAGTAAATGAACAAGTAGTGGGATAGTATCTCACAAACGATTATCTCACCATATGACTAGTAAATGAACAAGTAGTGGGATAGTATCTCACAAACGATTATCTCACCATATGACTAGTAAATGAACAAGTAGTGGGATAGTATCTCACAAACGATTATCTCACCCCCGTCACTAGTAAATGAACAAGTAGTGGGATAGTATCTCACAAACGATTATCTCACCCCATCACTAGTAAATGAACAAGTAGTGGGATAGTATCTCACAAACGATTATCTCACCATGTGACTAGTAAATGAACAAGTAGTGGGATAGTATCTCACAAACGATTATCTCACCACATCACTAGTAAATGAACAAGTAGTGGAATAGTATCTCACAAACGATTATCTCACCACAACACTAGTAAATGAACAAGTAGTGGGATAGTATCTCACAAACGATTATCTCACCACATCACTAGTAAATGAACAAGTAGTGGAATAGTATTTCACAAACGATTATATCATCCCATCACTAGTAAATGAACAAGTAGTGGGATAGTATCTCACAAACGGTTATCTCACCCCATGACTAGTAAATGAACAAGTAGTGGGATAGTATCTCACAAACGATTATCTCACCACAGGTATGTTCAGTGACAGGATCCATGATATCTTGGCAATGAGGAATAGTTTGTATCATCGTAGGACATCTTTCGTAATTACACGCTGTTGGCATTTTCGCTGAATTGTGTTTGGAATAAACGAGAAACATCAAAACGATATTAATAGATGGATTATTTTTGTACTACATAAATTCATTCATTCATGATCCAATTGTGCCCTTATATGTTACATAGGGTTCAGAGTCTATTCATCTATTTCGTTCTATTCTGTGCAATAAGTGAAATATCATGGATGGAGAATCCAGTCCAGCAGGTTTGGCCTCTCTCTTCAACGTTCGTGTTAGGGTTTCTTTTTGGCGTTCTCGCCTCCTTAATCCCGTTATTTTCCATTGTATTGCTTGTTTGATTTTATAACTGTTGATACTAGTGTTTGCCCAGACATTTCTCTGATTTCTTCACTTCTTTTGAATTCGCTCGATTTTATTGTCATAATTTTTCTCAGTCATTTATTTTCGAATGCATTTAACTTTCGTTCTCTGTCTTTAATGGTTCTCTCACTTGCATATGTTAAAAATGAAATAATCTTGGAATTGAAAAAAAAAAAAAAATACGTAACTCTGCTTCAAAACAATATAGTCTAGCGTTCCATATTTTGTTCAAGGTATTAAAAGCTACTGAGACCTTGCCAATAAGTTTCGTAATTTATTTTGTTGTTATTTTTTTATTATCAACATTACTGCCTGAATAAGTAAATTGATCTGTTAATTATTTACTTTTGTCTCTAGTGTTACATCTGATTGATCTGCCGCCTGTGTCTTCAATATATTTGTTTTTTCATAACTAATTTGTGGTTCAACCCTTGATGATATATTTGCTCAATCAATTTTTTTTCCTTTGCATGTCATTGCTGGTTTCACTTTATCGTCAGCAACACCAAGATCATCCAGCTGTGTTTTCTCCACACAGACAATACCGGTGTTTTCAACACCACTTTTTTTTTCTCCATACCCCCGTCAATGGTTATGCCAAATAACAGAGGAGATAAAATACGTCTTTGTTTCACTCCAGTATCAACTTCAAGCCACTCACTTAAACCATCGTCTGTTCGCACCGCACACTCTGAACCTTTTATATATTACCCTAACAATACTTTTATTTCATTGGTATAACATAGCATTCTAAAATTTCCCTCACAGTTATGTTCTATGTAAACTATCACGAGCTTCTTAAAGTCAGTGAAATTCAAAACAAAAGGTCGTTGTTTTTCAATAAAGTCTTCAACAATAAGTCTCAGAGTGAATATTTGATCTCAAGAGCTTCTTCCAGGTCGAAGTGTTCTGTCCATCTCTTCTTCTACTCAGTATCAGATGTGACGTCTAACGGCACACAAAAGATGCTGATAATGATGTTGATGAAATGTGCAGGATGAGGAGTAGCATTGGAGCAGGCACCACATACCTTCTTCTCTTGTTATAACTGGCCCATTAGTGACGTATTTTACTGGCTCCGTGTTGTAATGAATTTGGATGGGCTGGCCTCGCATAGAAACCCGTTCAACCTCTGGTCCCATGTGGTCAATCTTGTCTGAGGAAGAAAGGGGAGCATACCCGGGCTTGATATGTATCGTTTTTTGTTTATTATGTATCGCTTTATTAAACACAAGGGAACCACTGTGGTAATAGAGGCTAGACGCTCGACTGTGGATCGGAAGGTCGTGGGTTCAAATCTGGACAGTACTGTACTTTAATTCAAAATATGCCAACGGTTACCAGGTCGACTTAGCTTTAAATGGTTAGCAGCTGAAAGTTCTGAGAAGTAAAGTCGGCCGGCGTGATGTGGACCACATCATCTCCCACCAAGTTACCGATTGTTGCCCTGTATGCACAATAGGCTTGATGGCGTAAAAAAAAGGTCCTTTTAACTTTACTTTGATTAAATACGTCGGTGTCTCTGGCTTTTGTAAATGCACTTAGTAATTTAGAACCATCATCAGCTACAAGAGCAAGAGGACGGCCGCGGAAATATGGATCGACAACATTAAAGACACTCTACGCCTTCATGGCATGACAATAGCCAGTGGCAGCCTAGCGTGCACTGGATCTCAAATTATTCCTCCCCACAACGCTTAACGGCAGAAATAGTTTATGATGATGATGATGTTTGATTCCAGCTGCGGGCGCTTTAACAGCAGACCGCTTTGCCCTGGCTTCGACAGTAGTAGGAAGCGCAGGCCGTCCAGTGGCAAACTAATGAACGTAAAATTACCTAATAATACGGCAAATAACCCGTTCAGCTGGGGTTTGTTTAGCAAAGTCTTGTAAAAGATGAGCATAACTTTTTCTTGTAAACATTCGAGAAATTGAAAATGAATGTATTAATTACTTAACAAGTGATAATTTCAGAATTTTGAACTGCCGCGGTCCGCAATCAGGTGCAGACGAATTTGGAAGCTGATCGCTTTTTGATGACAACTGCACACTCATGTCACACACAGTTCAACATAATTTACACCAGCAGGTAAGGATACACACACAGATGAATGGGCGGGGGGGGGGGGGGGGGTGTGGCCTGGGTCGTCTTGGGGTATGGCGTCCACCTCAAGTGCTGAAGGTCCCGGGCTGAAGCCAACTTCCCCATGGTCTCTGGGTAGTAAGATCGGACGCCCGTGTGTATTGCGCACATAAAAATACCTTGGTAGTTGGAAATCGAAAAAGAGTTGCCTAACGGCGCTGTCCGGGCAAAATCTGGAGTTAAAAATCTACCCAATAGTATTTCAGGATCCTCGACGGTGCAACGGAGTTGTGCACTGCGCTGAGATTCTTCAGACTCAGGCTTGAGTTAGAAGTAGAACGAAGCACTTATGGGTTACACCCTTCTGCCATTATGTTGATCCGTTGAATAATAATGGCATCCGTCAGTCCCGGGGGACTATGGAGATGTGCCGCTGGCTTTGGGAACAGCATCTGCTGTGACTGTAAAGTCCGATGCGGGAATGGCAGTCTTTGCCACACAGGATACACACAAAAGCAGATACTCTCTCGTTGTGAGGCAGTTTTACTCTCCGGTGTCTCCTCTCCACAGCTCGTTGTGTTCGGTTTCTTTCAAAATGTGACAGTCCGTCTTTCACTTTCTGTCTCCATAGTAGTCGATCTGCAGCTGATTTTTCCCATGTCTCTGTGCCTATGTTGGTATCTATTAGGTCACGGTTGCATACATCTTTATAGCGCAGCTTTGGCCTTCCTGTAGGTCTATTCCCAGTTACCAATTCACCATATAGGAGATCTTTTAGAATACGACCATCCTCCATGCGGGAGACATGTCCCAGCCAGCGCAGACGTCTTTGCTTCAGTATACAATACATTGATGGTATTTTTGCTCTTGTGAGCACACATTCGTTGGAGACAAGGTCTCGCCATAATATACCAAGGATGCGTCTCAGACAGCGCATATGGAAGGTATTCAGTCTTTTTTCATGTGGAGCATAGAGAGTCCATGATTCGCAGCCGTACAATAATGTGCTCAGGACACAAGACTCATAAACCGTTGAATAAACATAAACATAAAAACACATAGGAATCCTTTCAAATGATATACAGAAATTGCAGTCTCTTGTTAAATTGTACATATTACAACGAACGTCTAAGCTTAACCACACAATCCGTCTGTTTCTCTCTATAGCTCTGCTGGGAAAGGGGTGGGCAAGAGGAGGGTGACGATTTACTACCCCCCCCCCCCACCCCCGCCTTTTTTCCTCGTCACGACGTAACTAGCGACTAATTAGTAGTTTGTTGATATGTGATAGACTGAACGGCGCTGATATCGCAGCCTGGCTGTAAACAACACAACACACCATTCACCTTTTCGGGGTGAAATAATAATAATAATACTAATAAGAAAAAAAAGGAGGAGAAGAAGAGGGAGAAGTTGGAGGAGTGGAGAAAGTGAAAGCATAATAATAGTAATAATAATAATTATTATAATAGTAATACAAACAAGAAGCAGAGGATACAATAATAACAATAATATTAACCATAATAATATAAAAAGATTCCCAGAATATCTTGGACAAAGAAGGGGAGAAATATTGGCATCTGAAAAGATCTGAACATCCAGGAAAATTGGCTAATAAATAGCATCCTTTCTCGGAAGCTGAAATATTTTGGTCACATCAAGCGCCACGACAGTTTGGAAAAAATTATAGCAGAAGGCATGGTACCAGGAAGGAGGGGCAGAGGCCGACCGACACGAAGATGGGCACAGGATATAAGTGACTCCTTGAGTATGAAAGTTCATGAGGCGGGAGAACTGGTGAGAGACAGAGATTCTTTCAGGCAGACTGTGATGAGAGCGACGTTCTGCAAAGGACCTGCTACATGATGATATTAATAATAATAATTGTAAGTGAGGTACTGTTGCTGGTAGGTATGGCTGCATTTTAACTGCATTACCCAACAATGTAGGACTTTATTTCTCAACAACAACAAAACTTGACGCAAGTTGTCGCTCCCAGTATGTCTAACTATACCATGTCTCACTAGGGCCCGGATGGTGAATGGGTGGCCTTATACAGGCCTTTCATCAATTAAAGTGTTGTGTGTGTGAGTGTATTTCTGGAAATCTTCTGTATAAAAGAGTGACTAGGAGACGAGCATTATTTTGCAGTGACCTGATAGATGAGAAAGCCATAAAAACTGACAACCCTTAGACATTATCATCCTTGGGATGGCTTTTTCATGACTAGTTTATATTAGTAATACAACTTTAGTAAAGAAAACCTTCATACCTTTATCCGGACTTTCTCGGTAACACAAGGGCATATCTGTAGGCAACACAAAAACCTGGTGTTTTATGTATATATATATAGACACACAGACACACACAAATATATATATGTATGTAATGTATAATTACTTTGGATACATACACAACAGACATGTATATATAATACAAACTCACACATACATAAAAAGCAGCTGGGATGAGGAAAATAAATGCTCCTTCTCACTCTTGAAATATGTCTCTGCATTTTCTGAATTTAGGTGCGCATAATTTGTTTAATACTTTATTATTATTATTATTATTATTATTATTATTATTATTATTATTATTATTATTTTATTTATTATTATTATTACCATTATTATTATTAGTATTAGTTTGTATGGAGAGCTGATTCTTTTTAAAAATTTTCCTTAAGATATCAGATGAAATGGGCTTTAAGGTACGACTTTTCGAGACACGAACGACACTGTCAGGAACGAATAAAGTTTTTTATCTGGAGCTCGACTGTGTCACAAATTATTGGCAATACGCCGGACATTGAGAGGGTTGTGGGCCTACACGGTCACCACAGCCAAACTGCGAGCGCTTTGTAGAATAAATATTCTCATATGACCTAAATAATAGGCTTCCTGTTTCTGATATTTTTCTGGTCGTTTACACTGGAAAACCACTCACATGTCAGTTCTGGGACTTCCATCTGGGGGATTCCCATCCGGGCGGTGGCTCTTTGTGTCACATGGTGTTAATCGCTCGTTGTGCGGTCCTAGTGGGGGGTCAATGTTACTTATAGTCATAACAGAAGTCGCTGAACAGCTCTAAAGGTTGTGGATTTGTTTTCGAAAAATGTATTTGACTCTGCAAGTAAAGAGTTTTATAGATCCCAGGGATTAATAGCTGGACTTACGGAGTTCGTATTTTGTGCAACACACCCGTGGATGACTAGAAGTATTTTGGAGAGAGAAGGGGAGAGAGAGAGAGAGAGAGAGAGAGAGAGACAGAGAGAGACACAGAGAGAGAGACACAGAGAGAGACAGAGAGAGACACAGAGAGAGAGACAGACAAAGAGAGAGAGAGAGAGTCATATGAGGTAAGGATTAATGCGATTAAGTTGCTCTCATCATCTCTTGACGAACTGATCATGCCTAATCTGGGCTGATTCCCTTGAAGATCTCACACACTGCAGCCTTAAGGTACTACACCTCTTCGACTTACAACCTATGCGACTTACGACCACACACACAAATGTAAAAAAAGAAAGACACTACAGTGGTAGGACAAAACAGTTCCCGGAACTTTGGCGATAGAGTACATATTATGTATGTTTCTTTGTATGCACAATAATCACACGTACATAGATAAATTTTCATGTTTTATATACAATTTGTACAACCTGTTCGACTGAAGATTGTGTGAAAAATATATATTCGACTTACCACCTGTTAAACGGAATGGAACATGGCAGTAAGTCGACTAGACCCTATATCTGTCACCCGGCACTATTTAGATTCTATAGCCATCAAAAAAATTTCTTTAAACATGCACGCACGCACGCACGCACGGACGGACGCACGCACGCACATACAAACAAACAAACATACCTACATATATACATACCTACCTACCTACCTACCTACCTACCTATCTACCTACCTACCTTAAATTTTGACATATTCATGGCATTGTGGTGCTGGGGTGTCTGTGGATCACCTACCTCCCCGGGCAGCAGCTAGAAATGCCCTGTACCAGTTCTAAAGGAAATATGGGTTGTTTCTGCCTTCCCCTTTAACACGTAGCTAACGTGGGGCTCACAGTGTGCTCATTTCCCGCCACCAGATTGCCTGCAGGTTTCGCTGAGCTCTTCATGGCTCTAAGCATGGCCTAAGCATGAGTAGTTGGGGCAACTGGATCGTCACGTCCTGAGTCCCTGTGCCTTCACGATAGTTTCCGGTATTCAGGGGGGTTAGCATACTTGTTTCCATTCCTAAGACTGTTCAGCACACCTCTGGCTCCTTCCCTCCCACAGGGGGCAGTACGGTGTGGTGCACCGGGTTTATTATCGAGGTTTGCTCCTCTAGATTCATTGTGTTTTGCCTGGGGATTCGCACCCCCAGTTACCAAGACTACCTCAGAAGCAAAGATCCAATACAATAAAGCATGTGCCAGAGTAAAGCTTGTAGTTAATAAGGCTAAAAGAGATAAATGGACAGAAACTTGCTCCAACTTAGACCTTAGACAGAATGGAAATAAAGCATGGACTTTAGTTAAAAACCTCTCCGGAGAAAGTAGAAGGGTGAACTCAAAACCAGTGACAGATGGGAGTAAGACAATCACTGAAGACAAGAAGAAAGCAGAACATTTCAATCATTATTTTGCCTCAGTTAACAGAGCAGGTAAGCTGTCAGAACTCAATAGAACACAGCTCTCTCAGTTGAAGAAATACGAGAGAGCCCCAACAGACAGCGACTCCCTTTTTGAAAATGAATTTAGCATGGATGAATTAGAGCAAGCCCTGAAGAAATTAAAACCTAGAAAATCTCCAGGCCCAGATAAGATCCACAACGAAATGCTGCTACATCTTGGCCGGTCTGGGAGAGAAGTAGTTCTTAGGCTTATTAATAAAACTTGGAGGTCAAGCAAACTTCCAAAGGCATGGAGGAATGCATATATCATCCCCATTCTTAAAACCAAAAAGCCTCCAGATGACCCCAAAAGCTACCGCCCGATATCCTTAACATCATGCTTGGGCAAAGTTGCAGAAAGAATGATAAACAGGCGCTTATATTGGTTCCTTGAGAGTTCTGGTGTTCTATGCCATGAACAGGCAGGCTTCAGAACCAACAACTGTACAGAAGACCAGCTGTTCAGACTGACACAAAGAATACATGATGGCTTCCAAAATAAGAAACACACAGTGGCAGTCTTTGTCGACCTCCAGCAGGCCTATGACAGAGTATGGAGAAAAGGTCTCCTGATGAAGATGATGAGCATAGGAATACATGGCAGATTGTATAACTGGGTGAAATACTTCCTGATAGAAATAACAATCCAGACTAAGATGCACAACGCAATCTCTTCTAAAGAAGTCTTGCAGGAGGGCTTGCCACAAGGCTCATCATTGAGCTGTACACTATTCCTAATCTTTATCAATGACCTGCCAGAACAAATCAAAGCTGAAAAAGCCTTGTACGCTGATGACCTAGCAATATGGCAGAGTCATGAAAATGTGGAAAGTGGAGCCCAAAGACTGAATGGAGACCTTAGAAGACTGCATGAGTACTGCCAAAGATGGAAACTCAAGGTTAACTGTGCAAAGACGGTCTACACAATCTTTACCAAAAGCCACCAAGTAGCAAGGAAGAATATTAACCTGAGGTTAGACAAACACCAAGTGATGAAAGAAGAGCATCCCACATACCTTGGAGTCACACTTGACCGGCAGCTCAGCCTCAAGAACCATATTGAAAACATCAGGAATAAGGCATTGAGGCGGTTACAGTTATTAAAGAGACTTGCAGGTACATCATGGGGATCAGACAAGGAAACTCTGAGGGGCTTATATCTAGGATATGTTCGCTCTGTGATAGAGTACAACAACCCACTGCTTGCAACTTGCTCCAAAACTAACCTAGAGACTCTTGACAGTACAAAATAATGCCCTCCGATTAATTTGCGGAGCTATGCAGTCTACACCAACTGCTGCATGTGAAATCCATACAAATGTGGAACCCCTCGGGTTGCGGAGAGAAAAAGCCACTTAAGACATTTATGAAAGATGCTTTAGGAAAAATCGTAACCATCCTAATATACATCTTGTAGAAAACTGGGAATACCAACAAAGAATAAAGCACAAATCGGTTTTACACTGTGTTAATGAAATTCAGGACAGATACCACCTCCCAGAAAGACGTCAAGGAATTCAGAATGTTGCAAGAAACCTACCACCACATGCTCGCTTTAACGCTCCGGAAGTCCGAACTAAATTGGTAGGCGAGGAAACCAAACAGTCCGACCCAATTGCTCTTATGAACTCATCACTAAAGACCGTTGATTCTTACCCCCAAGAATGGATACATGTCTATACTGATGGATCAGCATTTAAAGCTACCATTAAAGCAGGTTACGGAATCTACATAGCTTATCCCGATGGATCTGTTGAAGAGATTTTTGATGCATGCGGGGAATTCTGTTCAAACTATGAAGCTGAAATAATTGCACTGGAAACAGCAGTATACCACCTAAAGACTGTAATGGATGTTTACCCTTCAAAGGTCCAAAATATTGTCATCTTCACAGATTCAATGTCTGCCCTTCAAGCTCTGGAGGGCAGTGAACGCTGCAGAACTGATATAGCCAAGATAATCCTGGATGCTGATCAGCTTATTACCTCATACAACATCAGAATAGTGATGCAGTGGATTCCAGGTCACTCCGGCACACCAGGTAATGACAGAGCTGACAGATTGGCAAAGAAAGGAGCAACACAAGAACAACCACCTACAGCGACAACCCTCCAGACAGCAAAAAACACTGATAAGAGCTATAAACAAAGAGACTTGGTTGAACAGATGGGCCATGGGAGACACTGGAAGAGAGGTTTATAGACATATGTCTGGCCCTGATCCTAATGACAGCATTAACCATCTAAAAAGAAGGGACCAGGCCACCATCTTCAGACTTAGAACGCAACATACTCCACTCAATGGACACCTAAACAGAATACAGCCACAACACTCTCCAGAGTGCCAGCTATGTAACTACCCCTACGAAACTGTTGAACACCATCTCTTTGAGTGCCCAGAACTCAGTGAGACAAGAAGAACGCTACTCCCTCCGAGACCAGACAAGTGGAACACCTTGTATGGAGGAAAAGAACAGCTTGTGAAAACATGCAAATTCCACTACATGGCATTGGGCCAAAGGGCGAAAGCTCATGCGCCGCTGGATCGATAACAACAACAACCTACCTACCAACCTACCTACCTACCTACCTACCTACCTACCTACCTACCTACCTACCTACCTACCTACCTACCTACCTACCTACCTACCTACCTACCTACCTACCTACCTACCTAACTACCTACATATCTATCTACCTACCTACCTACCTACCTACCTACCTACCTACCTACCTACCTACCTACCTACCCATCTACCTACCTACCTACATACATACATACATACATACATACGTACGTATGTATACATACGTACGTATGTATACATACGTACGTACATACATACATACATACATACATACATACATACATACATACATACATACATACATACATACATACATACATACATACATACATACATACATACATACATACATACATACATACATACATACATACATACAAATATGCATGCATGCATGCATGCATACATACATACATACATACATACATACATACATACATACATACATACATACATACATACATACATACATACATACATACATACATACATACATACATACATACATACATACATACATACATACATACATACATACATACATACATACATACATACATACATACATACATACATACATACATACATACATACATACATACATACATACATACATACATACATACATACATACATACATACATACATACATACATACATACATACATACATACATACATACATACATACATACATACATACATACATACATACATACATACATACATACATACATACATACATACATACATACATACATACATACATACATACATACATACATACATACATACATACATACATACATACATACATACATACATACATACATACATACATACATACATACATACATACATACATACATACATACATACATACATACATACATACATACATACATACATACATACATACATACATACATACATACATACATACATACATACATACATACATACATACATACATACATACATACATACATACATACATACATACATACATACATACATACATACATACATACATACATACATACATACATACATACATACATACATACATACATACATACATACATACATACATACATACATACATACATACATACATACATACATACATACATACATACATACATACATACATACATACATACATACATACATACATACATACATACATACATACATACATACATACATACATACATACATACATACATACATACATACATACATACATACATACATACATACATACATACATACATACATACATACATACATACATACATACATACATACATACATACATACATACATACATACATACATACATACATACATACATACATACATACATACATACATACATACATACATACATACATACATACATACATACATACATACATACATACATACATACATACATACATACATACATACATACATACATACATACATACATACATACATACATACATACATACATACATACATACACCCATTGCGGATCAGCGAGTTATAGTCTTTGAGTGGAACAATGACACCAGTGATGTTGTCCGGGTCAGCAAAGACTCTGTCTCCTATGTTGCTCTTCTCTTGTCCTATGAAACAGTTGTAAGGCACATTGTTTGTATAGAATATTACAGTTGATGTTATGTAAAGCATGGACAATAAATACTTAATTAATGTCCGATGAACCAATCGTGAGCTGGTCACTTTGGTCGAGAAGTAGTCTGCTATTTTGCTACCGAAGCCACAAATGTAGCACCAAATCTCACAATACGTGTTGCAAAGCCACACTATCGTCTTGTGACTGTTTGAGTGTCCGATAAAGTGCAGCAGGGAAAGGTAGAGACCTGGAGTCATGAACAAGGTCAGCCCACCTTCCGAGATTGTCTGGGAAGTAATGGGCCGAAACAATCGTCGACAAGAAATCTTTCTACTGATGATCATCGACCCCTGCTGTGAATGCTCCCCAGTGGAGTTTCTCTTTCTATTACTAAATTCTGTGAAAATGTTCTACACTTCCTGTCCGCGCAAAACAGAAGGGTTCTTATCATATAGACCAGTGTCGCTACAGCATCCTTGGGGGCGATGAGGCTGTCTAGGGAGCGGTAGCGGCATCAAGCAAATCTTTTTTGCGGATAGGGGGGCGGGGGGCGTTTGGACAGTCCTGAGGGCAACAGGAGCCTCAGATTAAATTGGGTGGCATCGAATGAAAATAAGAGCGGTTGAGTGTGTGTGTGTGTATGTATGTGTGTGTGTGTGTGAGTGTGTGTGTGTGTGTGAGAGAGAGAGAGAGAGAGTGAGAGAGAGAGAGAGAGAGAGAGAGAGAGAGAGAGAGAGAGAGAGAGAGAGAGAGAGAGAGAGAGACTATGCATGTGAAATGCGACTCTTCCTGAATGACTTGATAACTATCTCCCTCTTCACATTATCCCGTAATCTTTTCATCTTCTCATATAGTGGGCTTTCCCCCTCTACCTGCAGATGTCACATTGTCCCTAGAAGACTTCCTCCACTGGTTCCATTCGTTTCTCATGGCAACTTTTCATGACACTACAGAACCGGCATTCCCAAATGAGACCTTTAAATAACATTTTCTAACAAATCTTTTGGTAAAAATTTATCACCATTGTATAAGACACACATTGTTTTTAGACACTAAATTTTTGGGGAAAATAAGTGTTTCTTATAGTTGGGGAAATACGGTATGCCCTCTTCATGCCATTGTAGACACATACGGCATACACCCGATATGTCCATTGCTATCAGTCTGTTGCTTCTCTGCCAATGGTATCACATGTCATTTCCTTTTCTATTGTCTTTCTCCGGGTATAAGGGTGACATCGCTGTTGGGGGGGGGGGGGGGGGTGTGACATATGTTAATTAGGTCCCCTCAACTCACATTTATATGAACTTATCAGGACACACAATATGATGTGCATCTTGGCAGGCTTACTGGCAGACAACCGTGAATGTATAAGGTTTTTGCTGGGAAACAAAAGTCAGTTGGCTGCCGTTTTTACATGTTAATTAGGTCACGTCAACTGACATTGGCATATTTATATTATCTTTATGTTCGCCTTGCGGGGACACACAATATGGTATTATCTTGCCAGGCTCGTTGACAGAAAACTGTAAATGTATAAGGTTTTTGATGAAAAATAATCAGCCTTTGGCCATTTCCGTATGTTAATTAGGCGCATAGTATAAACAGTTAGGTCTCACTGTCCCGATTCCAGCAATATTTGTTTGCTAAGGGATTCGTTCAGAAACAAAATAGCAATGGCCGTAAAATGCAAACATTGGGTCGCAGCCCGGAATCCATGTTTTGTCCGTTCGACTATATTTTGTTTGTGGTGGTATCCCCCACTGAAATATTATTATATCTCCGCTTAGAATCGACTTACAGGCTTAAATGAGGTACCATTGGATTTGCAATTTTAATCTCTATCTAGCTGTCATGGTTTCGTAATTAAAACCCAAAATATAAAACTTCACTAGCATCTCTATTTAAGGTCTCCGCGTCCAATTTCCCCCCTCACCGGCGTCCAGCTGGGTGGTAAAGTGTTAAGCTACATGAAGTATTCTGCAAACAAGTCCAAGAACTGTCCTTAGGCTTCCTTTGATAACCCTTACGTGTGACAAACTCTTTGGTTTTTCTTTTCCAGTTCTACATTTGCGAACTTGTTAGGCGAAAATGTTCAAAAGATTCTTTCTAGACATCTTTTTTTTCTTCAAAGTCTCTAATTTATATGCAATACCCGCTCTTATTTCCAACACTCACTACTGAGGAATTGTATTGCTAAAATGTTGCGGTTGTATAGTATAGTAAAGTCGCCGGCTGTAAACTCAAGGCTCGGGCGCCTCTTCGTAAAGTCGCCGGCTGTAAACTCACATCTCGGGCGCCTCTTCGTAAAGTCGCCAGCTGTAAACTCAAGGCTCGGGCGCCTCTTCGTAAAGTCGCCGGCTGTAAACTCAAGACTCGGGCGCCTCTTAGTAAAGTCGCCGGCTGTAAACTCAGGCTTGCGCAAGTGCACGAAAACTTCAAAGGAAACACTCCTAAAATTAGTTGCCTTTTACAACTTGCTTACGACATTTCATCGAATGGAATGTCTATTATACCACGTCGGTCTATCCTGTGCACATGTTTCGATATTGAAAATGTTTTTAAAAGACATAATAGTATTGGCGGTTTTATTGTACTGAGGTACTCCGATAAGTGTGAACGGTGGCGGTTTTATTGTACTGAGGTACTCCGATAAGTGTGAACAGTGGTGGCTTTTTCTACTCACGTGGAAAGCAACAGCAGAAGAAATCGTAGCACATCTGATTGCTCAAGTCAACCCATCCGACTACAGGACCCGGGTCTTTTCCAGATGCTTTCTGGGCTTCCTGTGTGTTCGAAACACGGGCCATGGCAATCGTCAGGAATTGTAGTAGTATGCCATGTAGGCGTACAGACAGACAGACAGACAGACAGACAGACAGACAGACAGACAGACAGACAGACAGACAGACAGACAGACAGACAGACAGACAGACAGACAGACAGACAGACAGACAGACAGACAGACAGACAGACAGACAGACAGACAGACAGACAGACAGACAGACAGACAGACAGACAGACAGACAGACAGACAGACAGACAGACAGACAGACGGACGGACGGACGGACGGACGGACGGACGGACGGACGGACAGACAGACAGACAGACAGACAGACAGACAGACAGACAGACAGACAGACAGACAGACAGACAGACAGACAGACAGACAGACAGACAGACAGACAGACAGACAGACAGACAGACAGACAGACAGACAGACAGACAGACAGACAGACGAACGGACAGACAGATAGCCTACTGCTATATTTAAGCAGCAGTGATGTAATTACTTGTTCACACTCTGAAAGTTTGCTTTTTACTAATGATTGCATCTTTTGGTTAGCAGTAATTCCGTCGACTGTTGTTTACATTTTTTGTTTTCTTTTTCTTTTATTCCACCTTGACCCCAGTGAAGTGTCGGGGGAAAAGGGGGGGGGCGGGGGAGGGGGGGGGGTGAGAGTCGTATCGTTCGATGATGAGATCTGTCAAGAGCACTACTAAGATTGATGTTAAATTCTGTAAGGCTGTAACTTAATGCCATCATTCCATATCTTCCGGGGTCTTTCGTCCGCTCTGTACCTGTTGTTTCAGTGTGGCTCGCTGAGATATATATTACCAGAGCATTCCTGTTAGGTGTCCAAACCACTTCATTTGTTGTTCTTTGATGACCTGTAAGACTGACTTCATTCCTAGCATTCGTCTGATTTCGTGATTTCGTATTCTGTCGTTTCTTGAAACTCCTGCAGCTCTTCTACTGCTTTTCATTTTTATTGCCACAATTCTACGTTCATCGGAGGATGTAAGTGTCCACTTCCCTATTTCTTGAACATCTTCTATTTTCATCTTGAGCATTTCTGTTAGTGTTCATATTTGGGTGACGCAATTCACTCAGTATGTTGCATTCTGCAGTAGAAAATACGGTGTTTCGAAATTCTAACTAACGTACTCTACACCTATTGAGCTGTTTATACATAACCTTCATAATCTCCTGAAGAAAAGCAAGTCACTAAATTTAGTATCAGTTTGGGGTTAAGCATCCGAATGTGAGTAAAAACTTGTTATTTTTATGTCAGTGCCAGAACCTTGCTGTCCATTGTTATTATCTGTGAAACGTATCCACAAAGAGCTGTCCATAAAGGATGTGTCCATATATATGGCAACCATGCAAAATATTCCCATATAAGTGATGTCCTAATATGAGGTGTCCAGGTAAGAGATGTCTACATGTGAAATGTGTAAATGTCCTCTCACATACACGAGAGGAGACATCCGAGCAAATGATGTACATAAGTTTGACAGTGCAAAGCAGGGTGCTAGATGGAACATCAAACCGAAGCAAACATAGCCTCCGGGAAGAGGTTGGGGGGGGGGGATTTAGCCTCTAGTAATTTTCAAACGGTGGGGTAGGGCAAAACGAACTTGAACTTTGTTTAGGTGCGCAATAACAATTATAATAATAATAATGGTACATTTTAAGAACTTATAATAATATGAATTTTATAAGTAAAAGAGAAACGGCTGGCCGAGGAGTAACAACGTCGGGCTTTCATGCGGGAGACCCGGGTTCAAGCCCGGGTAAGGTGATGCAGTTTTTCTCTCAGCGGCATAAATTAAACATCCTAACCTGTACAGTCCGTGACCACAGCACTAGCCGTGCGACCCTAACACCTCAGGCTCCCTAAATAAGGGGTAAATCAGACAGTAGTGACAGTTTGATAGTTAAAAAAAAAAAAAAAAACAACAACAACAACAACTGAGAATGTCTATACATGGTAAGAGTTGAGTTGAGTCAAGAATTGACATTACAGCACTCGGGGCATTCTCATGCGTGCTTCGTCCTCGTCTTCAGCAGCCAGCGCAGAGTTCCATTACCGATAGTGCCGGTCGTAACCTGGTTATTTACCCGTTTTGCCTTTCCTCTAAATGTAGTGTGCCGGCTAGACCCTCTGTTTACACCCATTTGCCTTATTCTCGGCAGGCCATAATAATCTTGTTTCTCTACTGATTCCGAAGAGGATCCACTTAGCTCCCTTCCAAATCTTCCGGAATTATTTTCAGATCAAAATATTAGTGGAATGTCCCGTTTTCACCTCAAGATGTGTTGGTTACCCTAACTTGAAGTCAAGTGTTGCGAGACACATAAGACTATTCACCTGAACAGCTTTGAGCGCCGAGCGTTGGTTCCAGACCCTGTAGCAGTGGCAGCAAACAAAGAAGAGAATGGCAGCGAAGAGAACAACGAAGAAGAGCATGGCGATGAGGATGTCCCTGATGACCCATGACTCCTCATCTACCCCACTGCTGGTAGGTACGGAAACAACCTGAATAATTTAGAGAATGGCAGCAAGGAAACACAATGGTTAAGTACTGATTAACTCTTATACAATCTAGGAGTGAAGTCAGAGGAGGAGGACGAGGAGGAGGAGGAGGAGAAGAAGAAGAAGAAGAAGAAGAAGAAGAAGAAGAAGAAGAAGAAGAAGAAGAAGAAGAAGAAGAAGAAGAAGAAGAAGAAGAAGAAGAAGAAGAAAAAGAAAGAAAGAAATAATAATAATAATAATAATAATAATAATAATAATAATAATAATAATAAGAAGAAGAAGAAGAAGAAGAAGAAGAAGAAGAAGAAGAAGAAGAAGAAAAAGAAGAAGAAGAAGAAGAAGAAGAAGAAGAAGAAGAAGTAGAGGGAGGAGGAGGAAAGAAAGAAAAAGAAAAAAAAAGAAGAAAGAAAGAAAGAAAGAAAGAAAGAAAGAAAGAAAGAAAGAAAGAAAGAAAGAAAGAAAGAAAGAAAGAAAGAAAGAAAGAAAGAAAGAAAGAAAGAAAGAAAGAAAGAAAGAAAGAAAGAAAGAAAGAAAGAAAGAAAGAAAGAAAGAAATACAGACAGAAAGAAAAAAAGAAAAAAAGAAAGAAAGAAAGAAAGAAAGAAAGAAAGAAAGAAAGAAAGAAAGAAAGAAAGAAAGAAAGAAAGAAAGAAAGAAAGAAAGAAAGAAAGAAAGAAAAGACAGAAGACAGATAGAACGAAAAGGAAGATGAAGAGGAGGAGAAGTTAGAAAAGGAAGCAGAACTAGAAGCAGGAGAGCCTAGTGTAAGATACAACAACATCCAGCTTAAGAAGGGAGTTGGTCACTGCAGCTTTCCGCTGGTTAGAGAACACGACACATACACATACGCGCACGCACGCACAAACATACACACACACACACACTTATATCGTGATTGTAACTGACACACAAGCATGTTGAGGAAGGTAAGGACAGGCAGCCTTCGTGCACAGTGGCATACTTTACTTAGGAAATCATCGGTAACGAGCATTGTCTGGATCTTTTCTCTGGGATATGCCGGTGTGTAGTAAAATTAACAGTCAGACAGATTGGCTGGCTCTGCACAACTTGGTGGAATATTATTGCATGATAAGGCAGCTGTGGTTAAGGTCTTACCGGACCATGTGTACAATTTGGAGCGGCAAATTGATCATCACTGTCTGGTGAGAGCGATGCAGCGAGAAGTGACGAGTGGAATTTGATCAATACTTGACGCTCAGACTAAAGACAAGACGGACAAATACCCAGACTGCTACTGGCACCATTGGTACTGGAACTCTGCGCTGACTGCTGAAAATGGGGACGGGGCGTTTTGGGGAATGCCCTGAGTGCCCCAACGTAAAACATAGTCGATGACAATCACACTACATTATTTTACTTTTCATCCTTCGTGTGCCGTTAGACATAACATAGGGCTCGCATTCGATTCAGCCACTCCGCTCTATTGCATGCAATTCTCGCTATTTTGACATAAAAGTTCAGCCCAGCTGAATCACATTACATACCGTTTCTGTTTTTTCCGCATTTTCACATTTGGATCCAGTGAAACCCTGGAGGCACTCACAGGAAACCTGGCCATTGACCACCTCACAGATGCCATGGGCACCGCAGGGTTTTTCAGCACAAGGGTCTTTCTTGACGGCCGATGTTTCACAGTTCTTTCCTGGAGGTGAAAGGTAAAGTCGGGAGATGTGAACCAGTGTCATTGCACACGGTTATAAACCATAAGTGCTCTGCCACCAGTACGGACAGCTGATAAGAAACTGTCCGCCTGTGTCGCCGTCAGCACTTAGCTCCGTAGCTACAGCGACGTTCCTCTATTTACTCCAGAGTGTCAACTCTGGTACCCATTTTCTAGAGCCTGGGTGAAATCCGAGAACCGCCCGGTTTCTAACACCGGCCATGTGCTGCAGCAAGTCGCAGCTGGATTTGAAAGTGAGTCTCCTATCGACTGCGCTAACGTGTTCCCTGGAGGATAGGGCAACACACGTTCACAGTTGCCTGTTTTAAGTGCATTAGGCATGAAGAACAACGGCACGTGGTGGATGTGGTTAGCATTGCACCGGCCGTCTTTACTTCCCATGACTCTTCCTGGTGCCTATTCAAGGCTAGGTCGACCTTGAGACAAGGTTTTAATTTTTTCTGGAAAGTATGTTACCTTCAGGATCTGAAGCCTGGATCTTCGATCCTCTTCATGTTTATTCAACGGATCAACAAGACCATGGCGCACAGGTGTAACCCATAAGTGCTCCGTTCTTATAACTCAAGACTGAGTCCGAAGATCCTCAGTACAATGCACGAACTCTGTTGCACCGGCAAGAATCCTGAAATACTTTGGGTAAATTTTTAACTCAAAATTTAGCCTGGGCAGCGGCGTTACGCTACTCTTTTGGATTTCCAACCGCCAATGGATTTTTTTTTTTACTTGAACAACAATATACACGAACGGCCGGTCTTAATTTGAAAGAAGGTCTTACCTTGAAAAAATCCTAGCCTTCACGGGGGCTTGAACCCGGGACCTCTAGAACTCGAGGCGGACACCATACCTCAAGACCACGCAGCTCCCCCTCCCCCTCACCGTTTTAACTAGTGACACGTAATGTTATTTTAAGAGTTACATGTGTGACGGGTAGAGATTTGACGAATGACAGACAATGTTGTGTATGTAGTTTATCTCTGGATATGGAAAAACTGACAGTTTAAAAGAAAATTAAGGTGAAATATAAACTCAAGATGATATGGACTTAAACTTATGCTGAGATCAAGAATATTAAAGACATTAGGTGGTGAAGGAGGTGGGAGGACGATTTGAAAAAGAAGAAAGGAAGAGGACAAGAAAGAAAAACAGGAGGAAACGGAATATGCATAGAAAGTAAAGAAAGCAGATCACAATACATAAACCAGAGATTGATATAGCTAGAATGTCCTGCTTTCATAGCCAATGCATCTTCAATGTCCTACTTTCATAGCCAATGCATCTTCAATGTCCTGCTTTCAAAGCCAATGCATCTTCAATGTCCTGCTTTCATAGCCAAGGCATCTTCAATATCCTGTATCCACGTTCGCGGAGGTCGGCCTCTGCCTCGTTTTCCGGAAACTTCACTACGTTCTAGTAACGTTTTCCTTTCAAAATATCACCTGGATTGGCCGTTCATTCCTGCTTCATGACCTTTTACACGAGCTAATCTAAGTTGCAGGGGTGTGACGTTGCTTTGTATTTGATCCACTGAGCCGTGTATATTGCGCCATGTGTACTGGGTGGTGTGAGCGGCCGGCGAGAATGCGTATATTATAGCTTTGTTGGACTTTAAGTAGGACATGAATATACTTCAGCTGTGAGCGCTGAGGAGCAACAAGGACAACATCGTTGCTTCTCTGCAGCAAGACGGCTTTTTATTGCCCGCCGCAAAATGTTGACTATTCTGAAACCACGGGACGTAGGCTGTACTCTTTTGTGGGTCGTAGGCTGAGGCTGGGGGGGGGGGGGGGGGGCTGGGAGTTGGGGTTAGGGCCAGATCTAGATGGTGTGGGGCCATCAAAAGCGGTCATATCGTGTAATACAGAACACGATGATATCGTCGTAGAGAACACAAAGTGACGTCCCTGTTACTTAGACTAGCGCATGTGAAAGGTCACGAAGCATGAACGAACGGCCAATCCCGGTGTGTTTGGGGCGTAAAACGTTAGACGAATCCTCTACTATCCGTCACCGTTCTCTCCGGACCATCACAGCACTTGATTTAGAAGAAAGTAGATAAACCAATAAAACATCAGAGCATAAAAGACTAGAAGTGCAAATTTAAACATATTTACAGGAAGAAAGAATAAGACGAGATTAAACTTATACAGTCACAAAGAAAGAATATCTGGTTTACCGTGGAAGCCTTCTGGGCAGGCGCAGTGGTAATGTTCCCCTCGCTGGCTGCACACACCGCCGTTCTGACATGGGTCATCTGCACAGAGGTCTATACGTTTCTGGCAAGTCAGACCATCGAACCCTTCCTTGCAGGCACACTTGAACTGTTAATGCGTAGAGAATACACATTATATAGATTAAAGGCTGGATACGCACTGCGGATTGGCCAACGCGGCTATGTGAGCCGAGTATGCACTAGGAACGTGGACACATGGGGGTGCACCTCTGCTGTTAGCCTCAGCTTTACAAGGCAGGGCACTCACTTGCCCTGTCAATCTAAAAGGTTTTAAAAGGTCATACATAGTCTAAGGCCGGTGGGCGTGGAAGTCAAGGGGAAACTACCAGACTTGTTTTTCTCCCAAGAATCATACCATGTAATCTATTTAATAAAAAAAAAAAAAAAAATTGAACAGCCTTACAAGGCTACGGCTGTGAACCAGCAAGGAAACCAAAGTCAAATTTGTTAGAGTATTTTTTTTTCTCTTACATACGGGTGTAATTCATGAACTAGCTCGCAATACTTTGGGAAGAAACTATGATGTTTGAGCTGAAATGCTATAGGAATATTATCAAAATACCGTGCACCAGGAAGGCAAGAGAAAACTGACACCCTAAAAGATTTAAACACCAAGGAAGATTGGCAACATCTCCTTCTGGAACTGTAATATTTGCCCATATCAATTACCACAGTGGACTGGAAAGCATAGTAGTAGTTGATTATTGTTATATCCCTGAAATGAGAAACAAAGGGACTGGGGAAGCAATAAGGTACAAGAGAAAACCTAAAACTATTTTTTTTTTTAATGCTGACGAGAGAAGAAAGAGATCCTGGACTGTTTCCCATCTGTGATATTGAAAGAGTTTCACAAGATAGACTGCTAGCCCTTTTGAAATCACTTATTTGTCAATAAATTTGTGAATTATTAAGCGCCATGTAACCGTTAGTTAAGAATACCACTGCTATATACGGGTATTTTTATAACTGATCTTAGTTACAGTGGCGTTAACCGTTGAAGAAAGAGTCTTCCTGGTTAAGTGTGTGCTCCTTAAATGTGATAGATATTCAAATGTGGTTGTTCCACATTTTATGTTGTAATTTCCTAATACTCAAGTGCCTTGTTATGATACTGTTTGCAATTGAACCAGTAGAATTAATTATAAATAGAGCTGCAAAGTGGGAAATAGTATCCGACATAAGAAGCACTATAGCAGTACGTGTTGCAATAACCCCACAAATGGTGATTACAAAAATAGGTACGGCGGAATATGTCACGAACTCGAGCCCAAACAAACGGTGAGTAGTCCGTGACTGGACGTTTATTGATGCGTGTTAACCTGTAAGACGCGTTAGTCTAAGCTGGAGGGGAGTCCTGTTTTTCTCGGTGTATATGTTGGCAGATGGACTGGTACACAGTGTGTTTTTTCTGAGCCATTACATATATTCTGGCGTTTACCGCAAAATGTCAACACGTCTGAAACCACTATACATAGCGTGCAGTCTTTCGTGGGACGTAGGCTGTGCACAACATGGTGTGGGGTGGGATTTGGGTGTTTAGAGCCAGTATTGGATATTCTGGGGTGGTTAAATGCTGTCACACCCTGTAATATAGAGCACGCGTGAAAATAAAAGACAACTTGACACCCCTTTAATTTACATAGCTCGTACAAAGTGTCACTAAGCATGAATGAAACAACTACTACGGTTTGTCTGAGCCTGAGTTCGTAACTTGTTCCGGATTCGGCAATACTTGCAAAAAATGCAGTCTATAAAAACATACCCTGTACAATTCCGTGTTTTATAGATTAATTGCTTGTTTGTCTTCACGCGAAAATAATCCATAATTAATAGAAATCTTGAAACGATATATATTACATAATATACAATTTAGTTTTGTAAGTTTAAGATGTCCTCAAGCATAAAAATAATTCCTTTCTTCTGAGATACACAAACCACGCTGTCTTCCTCAGGTATACTGTTTATCTCAGCATTGAAATTTCAAAATAGCCATGAAAGTATGGTATTTCCACGTGCTTTATTTGTTTGTAAAACGTGGCATCCTTTGGATAAATCTCTTCTTATGACAGTCCATGCCATGTGGCTTTGTTAGTCATGTCTATACACAAACTTCTGCCTCGTATACCTACCGCTAGTGGTCCGCCTGGATACGTTACATCTATACATTGAGCACCATTCTGGCAGGGCGCACTATCACAAGCACTTTTAGGGTCTTCTTTAGCATGACAGGACAGAAACCATGGAAAGCAGAGCAACCAGATGGCTTTTTTCGTGTCCATCATAGACCTACAGTCTCAGTGACCTGAGAGGAGACTGAAATAATATACATAAAAGTAAATTAGTCAGTTGTTTATTAATTTTTTTTATTTTGCAGATTTATTTTAAACTACTCACCGATCAACTTGTAGTTTTCTTAGTTCGCTTTGTCATGTTTGACCCTTGTTTCATGTGCTTTTTGTTCCTGTCCCTCTTCTTTCTCCTCCGCATTCCCTTCTTCTTCAATTTCTTTATCTTCTTCTTAAAATAGCTGAACGTTTCTCTGCCAGTCCAAAGCTCTTGCGTTCTCACCGGCGTCCGAGCATATTTTGTTATGGTTGATCTGGGTTGCTGGGTCGATCCAGCCCAAATGGATGTCACAAAATTTGATTGGAAATAATAGCGAAGTCACATATTGACATGACCATTCATCAGTATAGATTAGTTTCCTTTCTTAATGTTTGTATCTGTAAACTCCATGGAAAGTTCTGCTCGTTGTCCACTTCACGTCTTGTTCCAGAATGTGCGTTTCGCGCGCACATCCGTTTTACAGATATACCTTACTTGTATGAGATTTTTGGTTTTTCTCATAAGACCCACCCTGATGAGACCCCTGAATCCACAATGGGTTTACACAAATGTGGGTTCTGGCATCATACACTATCTAAAGGGTCTACGAGTGTACATATGAACAATAAATTGAGCTTTTACATACAAATGTGTTCTATTTGTTTGTACACCGTAGCATTGTTCAGATAAATCTCTATCTTCTTGTGACAGTCCACGCCTTTGTTATCCACAACCTTTTGCATCATGTATCCATAATCAGTTCTGACACAGTCGATTCTCCATGCCATGATGTCAGACTGAACAAAGAATCTAGATTGTCTCCTCCTGATGACACAGTCCATTCTCCATTCCATGATTTCAAATTGTCAAGCAACTTATCTGTCGGTCTGCCTCTGCATCTCTTTCCTTTCCAACTTTATTACTGTCACGACGTACTCCAGTTGCATCTCTTTCCTTTCCAACTTTATTACTGTCACGACGTACTCCAGTTGTGTCCATCACATGACATATACAAAGAATGTAGATTGTCTCCTTCTGATGACATAGTCCATTCTCCATTCCATGATGTCAAATTGTCAAGCAACTTATCTGTCGGTCTGCCTCTGCATCTCTTCCCCTTCCAACTTTCCTACTGTCACGACGTACAACAGTTGTGTCCATCACATGACATGAACAAGGAATGTAGATTGTCTCCACCTGATGTGTGCAGTCAGTTCTCTTCGTGAATCAGTGCAATGAGCTTGTGTTGCACTAAGCTGTGTTTATACTGGCTGTTGTCTAGGAGATGATGTGTATTGTGAATGCTCTTAGCACACATTCTACGTTGACATAACTGGGACAAGCCGACACCAACTTAGGTACGATACATCTGTTTATTGACATCTTAACACTCACATTGTTGTCCAGTCCTTTTCCTAGTAAACAGTTTTCACACACCACATTACGCAGACTTCAACATGCTGGTTTCTCACGCAGTCACTGACAAGAGTTTGCACAAACGTATCTGGTTCTTCTCGACGTCATACAGACTGGCTTGGCTGGTCTTGGCTTCAAATGGATGTCGTCGTCTGGTTCTCCTCTCACATCGATCAGTCTCACGTTGGCATTCTCTCAGTCAATCTCCCGTCCTTTCACTCCGACAGTTCAACACATACTAACTTGATTAGACTAGGGTCCGAACATCGACTACGGGTTAGTTTCACGTAGCAACACGTGGTGGTCCTTTAGTTCCACGTGGCGAACTGTGGTCTCTATCATCGTGTTACCCGTGATAAATCGTGCTCATCACCTATCTTGAAAACCTCGTTTAATCCGAGTATCTGGAATATCTCGGTATTTTGGTTAACCTTGGGCTTTCCCCCCAATCTTCCTCATCTGGGTGAAAATATCCCTCATTACAATCAGTTTGTTTTTAAAATCTTCATTACCCCTTAAGCTGTCCCGTTATTCTCATCCTTCTACTATAAAAGTAGAAAGATAGAAGAACACTTTCTTTCTACTTCTTTCTATGAGTGCCGTTCACAATACTTTCTGTTACTTGATTAATTCATAATATTTAACGGCCTCAAATGGTTCCCCCCTCTGTTTATTTATAAGAATTCTACTATAAAACCACATCCCCGCAGTTTCCAAATATTCATAATAAATAGAAATAAAAAAACTAAAACAAGATGTGACTATTCAATGGGAAGAGATGCACTAGAAAGTCCCTCGAAGAGTCATTCGTTCAGTCAGTTGCATGCCTTTTTGCAGAACCGTGCTCCTGTAACAACCATCAGAGAACTTCTTGATCGCAAGCAAGATGTCCCGCGTCAGATACACACATCTGGAGATCATTCACCACATCCTGCACCCATGTTTTCTTTGGCCTTGCTCTTCCTCTCTTCACAGGCATATACTCCCCCCCCCCCACCCCACCCCCACTCCAATTTATTGTTCTTTCTAAACTTTCGTGACGTTTCAGAATATTTCAAATTATCTGTGTTTCATCATCTTTAATAGCCAAACCTCGAAGAGTGGAGGAAAGATTAATTGTAGAAGAACTAGCAACAGACAGACAGAAATTATACCGGATATTCAGGGGCAGGGGGCAAAAAGAAGTATGCGTAGTATCAATAAAGAATTACCTGCCCGTGTGGTTCTTCTTGTGGGTTCAATGGCCCCCTCGAAAAGAGGGGTGGGGTGGGGGTGGTAATAGACCCGATACCCTAAAACAAGCATATTGTAAAAGGAGTTTAGCTGAAATAAGATGTCTTCTTCTTCTTCACTTCCTCTTTTACCGCTGTGGGTGTCGAGGGAGATATAAGGTTCTGTTTCTAGCTCTTCTGGCTGCCTCGACCATAGGCACATCGTGCTGTTGTAGAGTTTCTCTGATGTTATCCTTCCATCTTGTTCTTGGTCTACCCGGAGCTCTACGTCCTTTTTCTCTTTCCACGTATGCTTTGTATGGTATGGTGTCGCAAGGCATTCTTTCTAAGTGGGCAAAACATTTCACTTGCTGTCTTTGTATGTAATCCAGAATTGGTTCTGTGCCGAATTGTTCTCTTATGATCTCATTCCTGATCTTATCTTTTATGGTCACTCCTACAGCCCTTCTCAGACATCTCATTTCCGTGGTTACTAATTTTCTTTTATGGTTTGTTGTGAGTGACCATGTCTGGCACTGGTAGCACAGAGTTGGAATAAATATGCTTTGAATAAGATGTCTCTTTGTGCTGATTGGGATTGTCTTATGCTGTAAGAGGGGGGGGGGGGGCTAGCTGTCCCAATACTTGGTTTGCTTTACTGCATCTAATGTCAATTTCTTTATCCAATTTCCCATCTTCAGTAAATGTAGTTCCCAGATATTTAAACTCAGATGCCTGTTTAATGCCTTTGTATTCTATTGTTATGTTTAGACCTGTCTTCTTTTTTCCTATCGACATTACTTCTCTCTTTTCAGTGTTGATTCTCATATTATTTGTTTTACATTCTTCATTCATGGATGTTAGATGTTGTTGCAATTTCATGGCTGTATCTGCTATCAAGGCCTGGTCATCTGCAAAGAGTAATTCGTTGATCTTACTAAGATCTTCAGTCATGGGCTTGGCATTCTTGCATATACTGTCGATGTAGGTGATAAACAGCAGTGGTGATAAGACACACCCCTGTCTTACTCCAGATGTCACTGTGAAAGGATGAGATGTTCCCTGATTTATTCTAACTACACTTCTACAATCCCTGTATGAACTTTTGCATACTTCGATGAGGTGTTCGCTTACTCCATATCTCGCCATTATTTTCCATAATAATTGTCTGTCGACTCTGTCAAATGCCTTCTCCTGGTCTACGAATGCCACAAATAAGTTCTTATTGTATTCAATGTTCTTTTCTATTAACTGTTTAAGTGTTAAGATTGCATCTGTGCAGCTTCTATTTCTCCTAAATCCCATCTGTTCTTCTGCCAGCTGTGGTTCTATCACTGGTCTCAGTCTTGTTTCTATTATCTTGGCATACATTTTGCCAACATGGCTTAAAAGAGAGATGCCTCGATATTGACCGCTTTCTCGTTTGCTTCCTTTGTTCTTCCACAATGGTTTCAGATTTGCTATCTTGATGAGATCCTTGTTTTTGTTTAATTTCTTTCTGTGTTTCTTTAATGTAAGATGTTTTGCTGTTAACACAACTATTTTATGGTCAGTGTCACATAGACCATTGGGGATTGCTCTTGAATCAAGAATTCTCCTTCTTCCTTGAACTCTGGTAAGTATAAAGTCAATCTGGCTTTTGATGGAGACATCATTCTATTTGTACCAAGTGTAAAGTTGTGAATCTCTATGGTCAAAGAATGTGTTCGTAATAAAAAGATTGTGCTGGCTGCATAGATCCAATATTCTTTGACCATTTCCATTTCTAGCACTGTTCTTAGCTGCATATGGACCTAAAAACTGTTCGTATTCTCTTCTGTTATTTCCTACCCTCCCGTTGAAGTCACCCATTACATATAGTATGCTGCTTCCCTCAACTTTCTTTATCTCATCAGACAGATAGTCAAAGAATTCATCTTTCTGCTCTTCTGTATAATTATCATTGCATGGTGCATTTATCTGTATATATGTTTCAGCTTGTTCTCCTCTTTTAATTTTCAAAGTAAAAATTCTATCTGAGTGATAATCTATGTCTAATATGTAGTTAGATATGTCCGGATGTACCAGGAAACCCACTCCATTCTTCGATGTTTCTCCTCCTGCATATGTTAGTAAGTAGCCTCTGTGTATTTTCTTTATTAATATTTCCATTGCGTCTTATGTCAGCTAGCCCCATTAACTTGATTTTCCCTTTTTTCCATCATTTCAATAATCTCTTCTGTTTTATTTCCCAGGCCAGCGGTGTTAAGTGTTGCAATCTTGTATTTCGCTGTTCTGTCTCGTAGTCCCTTAACATTGCCATGGTCAGATACCGTTTGATCAGTCCGTTTATATCTCATTTTGATTTCTGTAGCGGTAATAAATCCATTGTCGGCTTGCTAGGCCTGTCGCAACTTCACCAGAGCCCAGTTGGCCAGGACGTTTCGGGGTGACCCAGGGTGGCCTTCATGGCTACCGTAGCGGTCCCGTGGCACGAGGCCACACCATACTTCGCCCACACCTAGCAATCCCCTACTTTGTCCTACCACCTCTCACGACGAGGACGTGGGGTTGGCCTTTGAGAGGCCTTTCAGATGTGCTCGGCCAAAAAAGGCAGATTTCGCAGCTTAGTTGTAAACCACAACACATCGTGCTAATTGCCCTCTTTTTAAGGGTGAACGCAGAAGACAAAGAAGCCTATACTGCTTGTGGTTATTACTTGTTAAGACAGGGTAGTGAAGGGGGTTTTCTAGCTTCGGGATCTACTGCGCTCGGCTAATAATGGTTTTTAATGTCTTTGCAGGGGGTTGGAATATTTATATTTGCCTCCGACCGGTCGAGGGTTTGCCGGTGAGGGAAAGGGGGGGGGGGGGGGGGGTTGAGTGGGAGAATCCCATCACACTACCGAAGGTTCGAACTAGGTACTTCCTCATCATTAGAGTTGAGACCCACAACACCTAGGATTAGGATGTATGGAAAGAATGCATTTGGCAAGGCATTATAGAGATGATGATGTTAGTTAGTTATATAGTTAGTAGTTAGTTAGTCACTCACTCACTCAGTCAGTCAGTTACTCAGCTAGTTAGTTAGTTAGTTAGTTAGTTAGGTACTTAGTTAGTTAGTAAGTTAGTTATTTAGTTAGTTAGCTAGTTATTTAGTTAGTTAGCTAGTTAGTTAGTTAGTTAGTTATTAGTTAGTTAGTTAGCTAGTTATTTAGTTAGTTAGTTAGTTAGCTAGTTAGTTAGTTAGCTAGTTAGTTAGTTATTAGTTAGTTAGTTATTAGTTAGTTAGCTAGGTACTTAGTTAGTTAGTTAGTTAGTTAGTTAGTTAGCTAGTTAGTTAGTTAGTTAGTTAGTTAGTTAGCTAGTTAATTAGTTAGTTAGTTAGTTAGTTAGTTAGTTACTTAGCTAGGTACTTAGTTAGTTAGTTAGTTATTAGTTAGTTAGTTAGTTATTAGTTAGTTAGTTAGTTAGTTAGTTAGTTAGTTAGTTAGTTAGTTAGTTAGTTAGTTAGTTAGTTATTAGTTAGTTAGTTAGCTAGGTACTTAGTTAGTTATTTAGTAAGTTAGTTAGTTAGTTAGTTAGTTCGTTCGTTAGTTAGTTAGCTAGCTAGTTAGTTAGTTAGTTAGTTACTTAGTTAGTTAGTTGGTTGGTTGGTTGGTTGGTTGGTTGGTTAGTTAGTTAGTTAGTTAGTTAGTTAGTTAGTTAGTTAGTTAGTTAGTTAGTTAGTTAGTTAGTTAGTTAGTTAGTTAGTTAGTTAGTTAGTTAGTTAGTTAGTTAGTTAGTTAGTTAGTTAGTTAGTTAGTTAGTTAGTTAGTTAGTTAGGTTATCATGGACATGATGCTAATGATGAATTGCGACAATTCTCTTAGTCACCTGAGATCGAAGATTGTGTTTATTTGGGCCCCATCTGACTGATTATCCGTGCCTGTGACAGCTACGCCTTGTTACAACGGTATTTCAAACCGTTCAAAAATAAAAACAAAATAAACGAAAAGACCTCCTCTTGCCATCTTGGCACATACACAATTTGTTGTTACACAAAAGTGCTATTCGGTGCACTATTTGTTTGTACTATTTCAGATTTTGGAATACATCAATCATTCAGGTGAGCCATCTGGGTATAGATTCAACATCACAGCACTGAGGAAAAGCCCATATGAGCTCAGTCTCCCTTCTCAATATCCAGCGAAGAGACTCCAAACTGATGGTACCCATTGGTGTCTGGTTAACTACAGGTCTTGCCTTTTCCCCGAGTCTTGAGTGTCTAGTGGCCGCAGACACGCCACACTTTGTCATTCTCTCACGCACGAGTTTTCAATATTTTCCATTTTTATTTGTGACCTTGTCCCACGTGAAAGAGATCACCCATGCATTATGCAGTTTTAGTACTCACCCCCCCCCCCTTCCTCCTCCTTTCCCAGTGGGGTCAGTCCAGCCAACCTATCTGCCTATTCATTTTCAAACACGCCTGTATATCCAGGGGTATATCACCAACTGGGACCTCTGGATTGATGTAACCCATTCCATACAAGGAAAAACTGGACTATGCCTTCCTGAGCATGCTTTGCGAATCTGATACTATGAAGCACGTGTTGCTGAGATTGTCTCCACCCATTAGAATGCCGTGGTTACCGCCTCAACCTCCATTCTCAAGCTTGCTGTTGTAATGTTGTATGTCATCGCTTGATATTTCTTTGTAATCACTGGGCATGTAACAACTTGCCAATTGTATGCTGTTACTGCTAGCAGAGAAGTAATCTAGCAGTTTCCAGCCTCAGTCAAAACAAGCCTGTATGGTTGACTGATCAAATGCTACTGGTTTAAGCGTTTCTGACAGAAGGATCGAAGAAAATGAAAAACTGCATCGTTTGAGCTAATCAGTCACTGTGCGGTTTCAAAAATGAAGGTTGACCATAAGGCATCTTTAACATTCTCTTGTCTCTAGTCCTGTCTATAAACCATTTCAGATATCTTGTTGTCTATCGCTTGATGATCATCCCACCTGCTAGCAGTCGGATCAACACCTACTAAGTATCGTGAGAGGGAGGCACTGAGATTGCTACTTCCTCGAAGGACTGAGCACGAATGGGTCGAACCGATGTGTTAGGATGTGGATACAGAAGACAAGTAACATGATTACGTTTCGTATCTTTTATACTTCTTACCGGTTGTCTCCACACTTAATTTCTCAGGGTTTTGTTGTTGCTTAGACTACGTAAAGCTGTTGAAGCATGAATTGTTTTGGAGATTCCCCAGGATTAGTCACTGCATCTGTGGACCTGATGCTATGTACGACACTCTGCAGGCGGTATTAAACCTGATTCTCTCACCTCTAATCAACTTACCCTTCAGACAAAATAATTAAACTATAATTTGTTAACTGCCATTAACCGCGGTAATAAATTAATTGTCAGCTTTCTGAGTTTTCTCATATGCAAACATATTAATCGTTAAAATATACGATTGTCTCTTTCTTCCTCTACCTCAACATTAGGACAAAAACATCATATGAACAAATTAATTTAAATAGTTAGATTAATTGCACGGAGTAAAAAAAAAGGTTTCCCTCAATTAATTTGAAGCAGTGACGTAATGACGGCGAGGAGAGAGAAGGGAGGAAGAGTTGAAGACTGCAAGAAAGGCATATTTTACCCAGCCAGACACAAGTGTCAGGAGTCGCCGTGGCGTTGGCGGCTAGACGCCCGCCTGCGGATCAGAAGGTCGTGGGTTCGCGTCCGGACGGAGACGACTAATTTTTTCTTTCAGAAATGACCTTGACTTCCAGGTCAACCCAGCCTTGAGTAGATATTAGGTGCAATCGTGGGAAGTAAAGGCGGCCGGTGTGATGCTGACCAAATCACCCACCAGTGCCAATTGGTCTATAAAACTAAAGGTCTAGCCCTATATCCCAATATGTCTAAAGGCAAGGAAAAGAGTCTGACACAAATGTACACAAGCGCACCGACACGACAATATTAAAAAAAAAAAAACGGGGAGGCGGGTCCGTAAACACTATAAGTTTCCAAGGTAGGAAGGGGGACTTGCGCTATGTTTAATTGTGCAATAATAACAATAGTCCCATTTAACATACCGATAACCACTGAACATTTAACAATGACATAAATGAGGTTTCTTAGTTCCCTTACTCTATTATAAGAGTTGCTGGAATGGGTGACCTGCCGAAACGCTTTTTGTGGAGACACCCTCAAGGTATCGAAGTCTCCAGGTTCCGGTGTCTATAAATATTACAAAAATATACATACGTGTGTTGAGGAGCGACTGTTCAAAAGGTTAGAATGCAGAGCTCTCACGCTGGAGACCCGGGTTCGAATCCTCGGTGAGGCTGGGGATTTTTTTCTGTCAGGGGCCAAATAAAATCCGCACCTGCACAGTCGTGGCGACAGCACTAGCCATGCGGTCCTCGAGCTAAACGACACCCTGCCTACACCGCAAAAGTGGTATAATAAAGGCATTAATTGGCAGTTTACATACAAATCATTAACGAATAATCCCCCCCCCCCCTCTCTCTCTCTCTCTCTCTCTCTCTCTCTCTCTCTCTCTCTCTCTCTCTTTCTCGTACATATATATCGTCAGGAGCCATGCTGTGCTAGATGAACCATTAACATGTGTGTTTCAATCAATGAATTCCAGAGAAATTTGACTAAAAAGCTCAACATAATGGGAAAGAGGAAAACGTGCACAAAACAACACAACGTAACGTTTCGGCCAGGCAGCCTTTTTCAAACACAAGTGGACTACACAAACGAGGAATGGAGAGTATGTAGATCTCTAAGGGGTGACGTGAGTGACGTTTAAAAAATGTGATGCGGAATAAATTAAATAAAATAAAATAAACGATGGCTAAAAAATATAGTCACAATACTGGGAATAAAGGAAATGCAAGTGTTAAGGATACATAAATGATATTGATAAGAAATAGAATATGGTAATAATATGAAATAAAATAAAATAATTAACATTTAAAATGTGATAAGATTAGAACTATTTAGATAAAGGTATGTTGGATATTGATACCTTTTGGACTAAGAACGCCAAGGCTGTGGATAAGGCGATTTTCCAAAGCGAGGCGGGTAGTATGATCGCCAGAGCAAGATTTTAATGATGTGACAGATATGTCATCTTTACCGCTGTGGTCAGGGCTATTAAAATGAAGAGGGATTTGTTTGAGTGTCTTCTTGTCGATATCAGAGAGGTGTTCCCGGAAACGATCAGCTAGCTTCCTGCCAGTCTCCCCAATGTATGCCATGCTGCATCGTTTGCAGATAATTGCATAAATTACGTTGCGGGATTCGCAAGTAAAAGGTTCCCTAATTTGAAAAGAACCATTAGGGAAACTGATCGAAGAAGTCTGGACAACGAAAGGACATGTTTTGCAGGTGCTGCGTGAGCACTGAGTAGTCCCAAGAGGAAGTGCTGTATGGATCGGTGGGAGTCGGCTTCGGACAAGTATGTCTTTAAGGTTGCGATCTCGTCTGTAAACTAATCTAGGTTTCTCACTAAAGATAATCTTGGTGTCCGGATCAGAGCGGAGGATGTCCAAATGACGAAAGAATACTTTGGAAGCAACCACATTGTTAGGGTGAAAAGTCAAGATCAATTTAGGTCCATCATTGGTGGAGTTACGTTTGGTAGGAAAAGCATCTCTCCTGGTGATTGCTAAAACTTTGTTTAGAGCCCCTTGTAGAATGTGTTCCGGATAGAAACGGGCACGGAAGAATTCAAGAAGTTCAACTGATTTATCAAAGAAGTCAGAATCGTCAGAGCACAACCTGCGCAATCGAAGGAGCTGTGAATATGGAATAGAATTTTTACACGGTACTGGGTGAGAAGACGTATAGAGGAGATAACTGTGCGAATCCGTGGGTTTGTAGTAGGCTGTGGTTTTCAGACACGGGAAATCGATGCTAATCGTGATGTCAAGAAAGTTAACTGAAGTGGTGGAGATCAGTGAGGTGAATTTGATAGCCGGATTGAAATTGTTTACTTACATCTGACGATTCTGACTTCTTTGATAAATCTCTGTCACAGCATTAAAATCTTGCTCTGGCGATCATACTACCCGCCTCGCTTTGGAAAATCGCCTTATCCACAGCCTTGGCGTTCTTAGTCCAAAAGGTATCAATATCCAACATACCTTCATCTAAATAGTTCTAATCTTATCACATTTTAAATGTTAATTATTTTATTTTATTTCATATTATTACCATATTCTATTTCTTATCAATATCATTTATGTATCCTTAACACTTGCATTTCTTTTATTCCCAGTATTGTGACTATATTTTTTAGCCATCGTTTATTTTATTTTATTTCATTTATTCCGCATCACATTTTTTAAACGTCGCTCACGTCACCCCTTAGAGATCTACATACTCTCAATTCCTCGTTTGTGTAGTCCACTTGTGTTTGAAAAACGCTGCCTGGCCGAAACGTTACGTTGTGTTGTTTTGTGCACGTTTTCCTCTTTCCCATTTTGTTGAGCTTTTTAGTCAAATTTCTCTGGAATTCATTGTATTAGCTTGACTGCAGTCACCCCCATAGTTCCACCATTTTTGTGTTTCAATCAAGTGGGTGCCAGCTCTGCGATGAAGATTGGCTGCATGGGATCTTCAACGCTGTCTGACTCCTAATTTCACATTCTTTAAGACTGATGTTTGTCAATTTCCTGATGTTTTCCTTCCAATTGTATCGCTGTTTATTCTTTGTTCGCCTGCCTTCCATTTTTTTCTGAATACAATTGGGTTTTTGTTAAAAGTTAAATTATATAATGTGCCGAAACAGTTATATTTTTTCTTCTACAATTTCTGTAAAATATTCTTGTTTCATTCCGTCTCTCGGAAACTTTTGTTTTTATTTCCTCAGACGGTTGCCTGCCAATCCGAAAGTCTAGGGTTCAAATCCATATTTTAGGCACCCCATTCTGGGGGAGGGGTGGTATTAGACCTACTGCCTACCTAACAAGCATGTAGTTAGTGTCGTATCCTTCACAGGACGTTGCAGAACCAACCTAGGAATTTTTTTTATTGTTGAGGTTTTTATAGGCAAATTTTACGTTCAGTAATTTGCCATTGCTTACTAAACGGTCAGCTCTCAGTACCACTGTCGAAACCAACGCAAGACAAAATCGTCAGCAGCTTGGATCGAACCCGGCACTAGCGACAACACCTCTGATGAACAACGAGAAGCTGCAATCGATGATCTTCAAAACATAAGGCAAGCAACTAAACCTCTTTTTCTTTCTAACCTTTGTAGACTTAAGTATTCATGCTGCTTACGATGTAACCATTTCAGCACCAGAAACACGTCATGAATTGTTTCCCTCTCTGTTCTTTTTTTTTTTTTTTATTGTTTGCCTTTTTGATGGTAAGCTTTCTTTACACCTTTTTCTTCTATCTTTCTCTCGTTTTTGTTTTCTATCTTTTCTTTCTTTCTTTCTTTCTTTACTTTCTTTGTTCTTTCTTTCTTTCTTTCTTTCTTTCTTTCTTTCTTTCTTTCTTTCTTTCTTTCTTTCTTTCTTTCTTTCTTTCTTTCTTTCTTTCTTTCTTTCTTTCTTTCTTTCTTTCTTTCTTTCTTTCTTTCTTTCTTTCTTTCTTTCTTTCTTTCTTTCTTTCTTTTCTTCCCTTCTTTCTTTCTTTTTTTTTCATATTAGATTTTATTTTTCTTTCTTTCAAACTTGTAGTCCGTACTTTCTTTAGATTTGTGTGTGGGTGCGTGCGCGCGCGCGCGCGTGTGTGTGTGTGTGTGTGTGTGTGTGTGTGTGTCTGTGTGTGTCTCTTTTTGTATCTTTCTGTTTTTATTTCTCTTTTTATCTGTGACTTACCTTCAGCTGATTCTTTTCGTATGTTTGTCTGCTGCTTCTTTATTTATAATTTACAATTTAAACGTATTTCTTTCTTTCCATCCCTTCATTCTTTGTTTCTTTCAATCCCACATTTATTTTTTTTTGCTCATGTAATTAGACTCGGTCTAAATACAAATTCCCCATCTGTCTGTGCTCTCACAGAAATCTATTCCCCTAATTCTCTTACATACTTGTATCTGGTTCTCACATAAATACATGCAGGTAAAATACATTGGTCCTAATTATAAATTGCAATGTTTTTCTAAACGACATTTCTGGCCAGTCTGGCTTAAGTTCATATACGAACAAGCTACTTGTACTTACATTAGACGTTCATAAATTAACGACCAGAGTTACACAAGGTCAGTCAGTAAAACGGAATTCTCGTCCGCACAGACTGGCAACTTGTTGGCTGGTGACAATCTGGCAGCTTCATAGATGTGAAGACACTGGGAGAAGGGTGTGTGGCGGCGGGACGGATGCGGACAGATTTATGACAAGTTTAGTGCCATAATTCTATCAGCTTCCGCGAAGAAGGACTACCTGCGGCTAATGGCCCTACAAGAAAGATAATGTTTTCAAATTATTACCCATGTCAGCGTCAAAGACAATGGTATTTCTTCTGCGTAATTGAAAAGCTTTGTTTGAGGGGAAGGGGATAAATAAGGATGTGTCTGTTTTGTGAAGACAGGGTCTGGTTAGTAATGTGGGAAAAGTGGTTGAGGTAGTCAGAAAGAGATTATTTTAGTGTAGCAAAGTACATTTAACGAAACAAATCTTGGAAATATGCAGGGCGCTGTATGAACAACATACTAGAGAACGATGTCCCAGGTGGACCCAGACTAAAATAAGTTTAATGGGAGGTAAATGCGGCTGGCGTAATGGTGACCACATCACTCATCGGGTGCCGGTTAATCTATAAACATAAGGGTTTAGCATTATATGCCCGATACTTAAATGGTGTGGGAAGGTCCATTTACTCAAATCTATTCTTGGTCCCCTTCTCAACAACCCGCGCCCCTAACAACCAAAAAAGGGGGCCCCAATACGCTAATTGTGCGAGAAGGACCATTTAATCAAATCTATTCTTGTCCCCTTCTCAACAACCCGCGCCCCTAACAAGCAAAAAAGGGGGCCCCAATACGCTAATTGTGCGAGAAGGACCATTTACTTAAATCTATACTTACCCCCTTCTCAACACCCACCCCTCCTTCCACAAAATTGGGCCCCGAAAGCCACACGGGGAAAACACGGGAGTTCAGAAAGTGGCATCACCTTAGTAGATACTAACAAACAGATCGGGAGTTGCTTGCTACCGAATAAATTAATACTAAACGATTTGGTGCTTTATTAATATCCTACCCCAAACAGGGAAAATCGACAGGTCACGGGACAGTCTAAAATTTCAAGGGGTGGTAGATACGCTGCATACAGTCGTGGGACCTTGACTGCACTCTCTCGTGGAACGTAGGTGGGTTGGGGTTAGGGCCAGTTCTAGATGTTTTGGGGTCGATAAAAGCATCAGAAAAAGGGAAACCCAGTCTTTCCACCTTTTAAAATGTTGGACTGTCCTGTGACAGTCATCTGGGGTAGGATATTATTAAAGCACCAACGATTTTGAAGCAAGATGTTTTCAAGGACTAACTGTTGCTGCGCCGGGCAAGTTCTATACCTTCTTTTTGAAGGAGACATGTTCGAACCCTTGTGTGATAACTGTAGCTTCCCATGTTTACATAGCCTAGTGTATAATTTTTTTTTTTTTTAATTTTGCGTCTGCTTCTTTCTTGTTTTTCTCTGAGTCCGAAATATTACCTTCTTCTTCTTATAATCCATTCCGTGTGGCGTTGGTAACCATATCTTTTCACAACCTTCTGCCTCATGTGCTTTCAGTCAGTTCTGACAACAGATGATCTTCCGTGCCATGATGTCAAACTATTAAGCAGCTTCTGTTTTCGGTTTGTCTCTGTTTCTTTTCTACAACTTTTCCATCGCCACTATGTACTCCAGTTTTGTCTTTCTCATAACATGACCACAGAAAATAGATTGTTTACTTTTTAATGTGGGCAGATAAATTGTTAACCTTATGATGTGGGCAGATAAATTATTTACCTTATAATGTAGGAAGATAAATTGTTTACCTTATGATGTGGGCAGATACATTGTTTACCTTATGATGTGGGCAGATACATAGTTTACCTTATGATGTGGGCAGATAAATTGTTTACCTTATGGTGTGGGCAGATACATTGTTTACCTTATGATGTGGGCAGATACATAGTTTACCTTATGATGTGGGCAGATAAATTGTTTACCTTATGGTGTGGGCAGATACATTGTTTACCTTATGATGTGGGCAGACGAATTGTTTACCTTATGATGTGGGCAGATACATTGTTCACCTTATGATGTGGGCGGATACATTGTTTACCTTATGATGTGGGCAGATAATTTGTTTACCTTATGATGTGGGCAGCTAAATAGTTTATCTTCTGATGTTGACAGTCAGTTCTCGTCGTCATCACCTTCCCTAAGACATATTAATTACATTATGATGTGGGCAGATAAATTGTTTACCTTATGGTGTGGGCAGATACATTGTTTACCTTATGATGTGGGCAGACAAATTGTTTACCTTATGATGTGGTCAGATACATTGTTTACCTTATGATGTGGGCAGATAAATTGTTTACCTTATGATGTGGTCAGATACATTGTTTACCTTATGATGTGGGCAGATAAAAATTGTACCTTATTAAGTGGGCAGGTAAATTGTTTACCTTATGGTGTGGGCAGATAATTTGTTAACCTCATGATGTGGGCAGATAAATAGTTTATCTTGTGATGTGGACAGTCAGTTCTCTTCGTCAATCACCTTCCCTAAGACATCTTCATTGCCCCTTCCTTTTTGAAAATTATGTCCAAGGGTTTTCATCATTAGCACACACAAAAACTCCATCTCTGCGACTTCCAAACAATGTTTCACTAACCGTTACTCTGTCCATGATTCACTTCCGTGTATCAGAATATGTTTTATATAGCTCCTGAAAATTATCTTGCTCACCTCAGCTGACAAATAAAGATTCAATGAATTGTGTTTACATGCTAAAACCTTGCCTTTGGTTAACCTGTTCTACAGTTAACTTCCCTAATACATCTTCTAGTCGGCTCTGTGGCTAGGTCGATGCTTCGTAATGACGGGATGCCAAGTTCGATCCCAGCTGCGGGCCATGCGCCTTGCGTTGGTTTCGACAGCGGTATCAAGAAAGCCTACAGTCCAGTAAGCAATGGACGTAAATTTGCCTAGAAAAACCTTACAACAGCCAGGAGCTGTTGGGGTTAATTCTGCAACGTCCTGTAAAGGATAAGCAACTAACTTACTAATACATCTTCCATTTGCTGTTATCAGGGTACCCAAGTAAATAAACTTATTCTCGTGCGCATGGATTGTCTCACTAACTTTAATTAGGCATTTTGAATTTTATATTTCAAGTTATCGTTTCTGTTTTTCTGCTGAATACAACAAATATCCTTTTTTTTTTTCTGTTACAATTATGTCCATAATTTCTTGCAGTTGTGTTTCATTTTTTTCAATCAGAACTATATCGTCCGCATATCACATGATGCTCACACATAATCCTGGCATACCAAGTATGGATCTAATGATTATTTCACTGCACAAACTGAGAAGTTTTGAAGAGACTGGACATGTAATGGGAGTTGCTAATGGGGATCAAAAGAAACAAGTAAAATATTTCGGCCACATTAAAAAAAAAATAATAATAATAATATTTCGCTTACAAAAAACAATACCTGAGAGAAAATTTAAGGCAGACGAGTAAGAGGCAGACAATGATACAAGTGGGATGATGTTATCAAGGGATGACTGAAAAACCGTCTTGGTGAATGAACTTCTACATCGAAAGATATAGCCTGTTGTATATCACTTGCGACCAACATTCTTTAACGAAATGTGAGTAATGTAAAGTAAAGGACCCTTTTCCGCGCCATCAGGCGTATGGGGCATATAGGGCTAGACCTATATTTTTAAAGACCAATCGGCACAAGATGGGTGATGTGGTCAGCATCACGCCGGCCGCCTTTACTTCCAGGGACTGCACCCGGTACCCACTCAAGGATGGGTAGACCTGGGAGCCACGGACATTTTTGAAAAAAAGTCCAGCTCCACCAGGGAGCGAACCCACGACCTTCCGATCCGCGACGAGCGCCTAGCCGCTCGGCCACGGCGACTGCCCTAACGAGATGACCCCTGCATTATTGCTTGACTTAAGGACAGAACAAGTCAAAGAAACACCGGCTTGGCTCACAAAGAGTTAATCTTCGCACACCCTCCCCCCCCCCCCCCCACCTCAACCCCTTCCTGAAAGAACAAGATTAATGTTATCTGTTGAAGTTAACGTTTATCCCATTGAACGAGAACAAGGCAAGTGTATCTGAAAGAGTTAACGTTTACCAACACAGAAAGAGAAAAAGACAAATTCAACTGAAAGAGTTTACGCTTACCCCAGTAAAAGAGAAAAAAGGCAAGTTTATCTGAGAAAGTTAACGATTTCCTCACTGAAGGAGAACACGACAGTGTATCTCAAAGAGTTAACCGAAGGAGAGCTAGAACAGTTTATGTCTGTTTTGATCTAGGCAGATATGTATTTATTATTGAAGAAGTGTGTCCGTCTCGTTATGAAAGGCTATTATTTATTTAAGGCTTCTTTTGTCTACCATTTTTAAGACATCTGGCTGGTTCACTCAGTGAATCTTTATGTGTATAAAGATTAAAAGTGGCATTTCATTCAGAGTGTTCATTAGACAAATCCAAAACATCTTCAATATAAATATATTTTCTGACAACATTCCCTAGCGTTTGTTCCCCCCCCCCCCCCCTCCCCCCGAGTATTCAATAATAATATTTGGCGTGAGAAAACGACGATCTGGCTAATGAATCGTGGTTCAATATCCTATGAAAATAATCAGACGAGACGGGCCAGAACAAATCAAAAGAAGCGAACTCAGCAGTCCACGAAAAAGTAGCTGTTTGTAAAAAAAGTTCAATATGGCCTATGTCAAAATCATGGCTCTCAGGAAATCAAATTAGATTTGAGGAAACAACGAGACAGAAAGGGCCAGAACAAAAAAACAAAAAATAAATTGCTTTTTAAAGAAGCGAACTCAGCAGATAACTAGCAAAAACTGTTTTTTTTTTTTTTTTAAAGAAATAAGGCTGAAAGTTATTTAATAGAAAGATAACTAGCAACAACAAGTACTTACAGTTTTAAAAAAGTAGCTGTTTGATTGAGGATGATGATAAAGACGATAATGATTCGGACCACTTATTATATCCTGAACACTAACGACAGGCGTTAGGGTTTGTCATCCAATGGTTTACCACAATCAACAACAACAAAAACAACAACAAAGCTGCTGATAGGTAGAGATGGATATACTGTGAGGCTGTCTTAAATAATATGGAGTGGTCAAACATTTCGTCGAAGTGTAAGAGTTTGGAAATTTTAAGTAAAAGTTGTAAATTAAAGAGTACGACATGAATGTGTAATATCTCCCAGGCTTTCATGAAAAAGATTCAAGTATGTGGCAAAGACAATAAGAATAAAGAAGATTATGTTATTTTCGAACTATTGTTTGCAGATGACGAAATAATATTAGTGTAAACGGAAAAGACTCTCCTAAACTACCTAAATCTAGTCTGTGTGCCAGAATATAATATGAAAATACATTTAGACACAGCTGTGATAAGTATACAACCACAAACCATATTAATAAAAATAAATACTGTCCCAAAATACAACATATCACGCCACCACTTTTGGTCGAGAGAAACAAACCCGATTCAACTCAAACTTTACAGGTGACTTAGTGACTGGCTGAGAGGAACAAACCCGAGGCAACTCTAATTATACAGGTCACTAAGTGACTGGCCATTAAAAACAAACCTCTGTGCAACTCAAACTTTACAGGTCACTGAGTGACTGGCCAAGAAAAACAAACCTCCGTGCAACTTAAACTGTACAGGTCACTGAGTGACTGGCCAAAAGAAACAAACCTACGTGCAACTTAAAATTCACAGGTCACTGAGTGACTGGCCAAGAGAAACAAACCTGATGCAACTCACACTTTACAGGTCACTGGGTGACGACTGCCCAAGAGAAACAAACCTCTGTGTAACTCAAACTTTACAGGTCACTGAGAGACTGGCCAAGAGAAACAAACCTGATGCACGTCCGGCTGTAAATTGGTCATGACAACTGAATCACGATACATTTTAGAGGAGTCCCCCTCGAAAATAGGTTACTGGGAGCGTTTCCATGTTGCATTGTGTGACATATTAATATGCCTACAAAGCCCTGTGTTCTAAACGTATTCGTACTACAAATCTACAAATGGATATTGTGAAGTGGATATACAGCAATTTTAATTTTAATTTTAATTCACGGAAGACAGTCGTGTTGTGATGTGTGTGTCACTGTTTCTAGTCAGTAGTTTGGACTTTTGGGAATTGGCTGTTTATTCTTTTTCTACTTTGAATGTAGAAATCAAATTGTGAATAAATTGTGTCAAGATATTTCGGAGCTCTAGGTAAGTGCATAAAAACACTATTTTATTTACTAACTTACCTCTCACTCCTTGCCTTTTTACTCTACTAATTGTTGACCAATAGTATAATTATATGTTGTTTTTGTAAATATGTTGTAATTTGTGTAAACTGGCTTTTGCTTCACGAACACTGGCTGTAAACTCTTGTGGAAACTTCTGGTAGTTCATCCACCTCTTTTGTATATTTGCAGTTGTACGGCCTGTGTTAATTTGTGTAAACTGGCTTTTGCATTGCTTCGCGAACACTGGCTGTAAACTCTTGTGGAAACTTTTGGTAGCTCATCCACTTCTTTTGCATAATTGCAGTTGTACGGCCTGTGTTAAGTTTTGTAAATTGGCTTTTGCTTTGCTTCGCGAACACTGGCTGTAAACTCTTGCGGAAACTTCTGGTAGTTCATCCACTTCTTTTGCATATTTGCAGTGTACGGCCTGTATTAATTTTTGTAAACTGGCTTTTGCTTTGCTTTGCGAACACTGGCTGTAAACTCTTGCGGAAACTTCTGGTTGTTCTTCCACTTCTTATGCATATTTGTTACCAAAAAATTCGCAATGATAAGGAATTGATTTCATCCAACAAGATGAAACTGGAAAAATTTGTTTGTGCTGTTTGTATCTTGAGGATACATATTTAGTAGTGTTATAAGTACTGTTAAGAAAACTACGCTGGATGAAAAAGGTATTGCACATATCAATTTCATACTGATTGTGTTGTTTACTAATTGTTAAATAACAGTATAATTGTATGTTGTAGTAGTCTACTAATAATATTATTAACCATCAATCATTTATATTTATGTTATGTATGACATGTGTATGTTTCATAGCAGTATTTTTATGCGCTAAATTTGATAAAGTACAAATGTCACCCCTCCCCCGCTCCTCTATGCAACAATACCCTCTCAGAATCAAAGAGTTAGCACTGATATTTCTTGACCTTTGCTGGAGCAACTTTTAGTTTACATCTAAACGTTATTGGTGTTTATGTTCATGTTGACTGTAGCAAAAGCATTTTTGTTTGTCTGTAAGAACCTTTATTGTTATATTTAATTGGCACAGTTATTTACCTTTAAAATGACGTATAGTTCTATAAAATATGTCGAAAATTAATGAAACTAGTTTAATTTGTGTATACATCTCCTCGATAAAAACTGTGGACGCAGAGGGACTCAAATCTTGCACAAGAACGGGAATTCCCGTTTGAGCTGTACGCCTTATAAATCTGGAGCTGGCCGTGCCTGATGCAACTCAGACTTTACATGTCACTGAGTGACTGGCCAAGAGAAACAAACCTATGTGCAACCCAAACTTTACAGGTCACCGAGTGACTGGTCAAGAGAAACAAACCTCTGTGGAACCCAAACTTTACAGGTCACTGAGTGACTGGCCAAGAGAAACAAACCTCTGTGCAACCCAAACTTCACAGGTCACTGAGTGACTGGCCAAGAGAAACAAACCTCTGTGCAACCCAAACTTTACAGGTCACTGAGTGACTGTTCAAGAGGAACAAACCTCTGTGCAACCCAAACTTTACGGGTCACTGAGTGAACTACAAAAGACAGTTCACTGCATACTACAGTCAACACTGAAGAAATAGATACATACAGTAGAACCTCGCTTAACGAGCACCTCTCATAACGAGTAATTCGCATAACCAGCAAAACAAATTTTTAAAGAATGACTTGCTTAACGAGCGACGTTTCGCATAACGAGTGACAAGGAGAAGGGATGTCCCGGATTGTGCGCATGTTACATCAGTCTGGGATTAGCACTCGTTTCAGTAGCATCGTAGTGACGGTTGTGATCACACATTTTCTTAAACTTGTGTTTTATTGTGATAGATGTACATGAATCCTCCAGGCCTACAAGATGACCTCCCTGAAGAATTTAAGTTTATCAAGATCCAATTTCTGCCTCCCGACACCACTCAGTTACTCCAGCCCATGGACCAGAAAGTTATTCCTGACTTTAAGAAGCTCTACACTAAAGCACTCTTCCAGCATTGTTTTCACGTGACTGAAGGGTCCCTACAGTCAACTGCTTTTGAAATTTCAACCTCACTCTCAAAAAGTTTTGGAAAAATCACTTCCACATCGTTGCCTGCCTCAAGAAGAACGACAAGGCGGGGGAAGGGGTTACCAAGAGAGTCCTAACTTCTGCTTTTAAGAAGCTTTGACCGGAGAGCGTTGTCGATTTGTGACTTTGAGGGGTTCGAGACAGTACCTGTGAAACCCGTTGACAACAAGATTGTGTTTTTGGCCGCTATCATGGGATTGGAGGTTGATAAATGTGATATCGAAAAGCTTGTGGAAGAGCACAGCCAAGAGCTGACACCGAAGAGCTTATGGAGTTGCATTGTGTTTCACAGCAAGAAGTTTTGGAGGAAAGTTTGTCAGAGGAGGAGGAGGAGGTAACAGAAAAGCAACAATATTCTGGCGAAATAAGAGAAATGCTGAAAGCATTGGAAAGTGTTGCATCTTACATTGAAAAGCATCACCATAAAAAGGAAGCACTGCTAATGAATTTAATGATAATGCTGTGTCCCATTTTTGTCAAATTTTGAAGCGTCGGCAAAAACAAATGTCTTTGGATATCCCTCTAGGAACAAAATAATTAGATTTGTATTATAATTATTTCAACTTTTTGTTTTGTTTTCTGCAAATCGAATTCGCATTCCAGGTGGGTTCGTTCTACGTTTGAAGAAAAGATGAAGATGATTTACTCTCGTTAACAATATGTATATAATTTTCTTTGAATAAACGTTATACATAGCATTTTGCGAGAATATTTTTCGACATGGAACGCATTATCGTATTTTACATTAATTTATATGAGAAAAATTATTTCGCATAACGAGTGTTTCGCTTAACGAGTGTGATTCTGAAACGAATTATGCTCTTTAAGCGAGGTTCAACTGTATTTCATAGGATGGCTGAGAAGGGTCGAGGTATGTGCATCCGCCTCGAGTGCTGGAAGTCCCAGATTCAAGCCACGGTGAAGGCTGTGATTTTTTCACGTGGACTTCTAGTAATTTTCCTTGGTCTCAGGGTAGTGAGATGAGACCCCCGTGTGTATTCTGGCGCAAGCTTACAAAAAATACCACTAGGCAGCTGGAAATCGGAAAAAGTAGCCTAACGGCGATGCCAGGGCAAAATGTAGAGTCCTCCCAAAGTATTTCAGGATCTTCGCCGATCCAACGGAGTTCGTACACTGCATTAAGATTCTTCAGACTCAGTCTTGAGTTAAAAGTGAAACTGAACACTTGTGGGTTAGACCAGTGTGCCATAATCTTGATCCGTCATATAAACACAATTTGTTTGAAGCGAACGAAAGAAGACGAAAAAGAATAAAATAAATGACAGAGATAAAACAAACAAATGATTAGAAAAAAAATTATCTAGGGTGGGTGTACCTATCAAAGGAACAATGGATAGAGAAACCGACGCACGAAGTGCTAAGGCTAATCAGGTACTGAACAGTAACACTACTTTTGACACATAGAATCATGTCTCTACAAGCCAAGGCAAATCTAATCAGAACTAATCAAAGGTAAAGGTAAAGTCGGGAGATGTGAACCAGCGTCATTGCACACGGTTATAAACCATAAGTGCTCTGCCATCAGTACGGACAGCTGATAAGAATTGTCCGCCTGTGTCGCCGTTCGCACCTAACTCTGTAGCTACAGCGACGTTCCTCCATTTACCCCAGAATGTCACTATTGTAAACATTACCTAGAGGCTGAGTGAACCCCGGGAGCCGCCCGGTTTCGAACACCACCGTGGGCTGCAGCGAGTCGCAGCTGGATTTGAATGCGAGCCTCTTCTCAACTTCGCTAACGCGAGCAAAGATCACTGCTAAATTCGATGAGCACACAATATGAGGGCGTCGACGTGGTGTAGCGGCTAGAAGCTCATCTGCGGAATGGAAGGTCACGGGTTCGGATTCTGACCGAGCCGGAGTATTTTCATAAATGACCTTGGCTCCCAGGTCGACCCAGCCTTGAATGAGTAGCAGGTGCAGTCTTGGGAAATAAAAGCAGCCAGCACTCTTCAAGTGCGGATTTATCTATAAAATATAGGTCTAGCCCTATGTGCCCCATACGCCTAAGACGGGGAGAATGGTCCTTTACTTGTCCTTACTTCCACAAAATATGAGATGTCTTAGAAGAACTGCTGTGAAAACAAGAAAAAATAGAATTACACAAGATATTAGAAGACTAGGTCTGAAACAAGTCATGCAGTTTATTAAGGAGTTACATTTGAGATGGTTTGGCCCACTGTCAAGAATGCCCAGGTACTAACTGAGTGAGTGATGTCCAACCGCACGAGGACTGCGCGACTAGCGATAAACACCCTGTGACAAATGTGCCACCATTTCAATGAGAATCACCCAGTCACAAGTCACAGAAACCTGCTTTAACCGTTAGGTTATATTAGGACTCCAGACGATAGCCGGAATAGGGCTTTTAATCCCCTCCCCAACACACCCCCTCCCCAAATGCGTTCTATATTAGTTAGTATTAGAATTTTTAGGGCACCACGTGCCACAGAGAGGCAAAACTAAAGGAATAAAATGGATAGAATTCAAAAGTACGACCACACAGAACATGGAACTATGGCAGCAAGAACTTCCTTACAGAAATTAGGATGACTTTTACACGGCATTGGAAAGAACACAGTCTATTCTTACATCATTCAACATTAGTAAATAGTGATTATAAAGGATTATCATCACAGCACTCCGGGCAGATCCATGGGTGTTCTGATCTCCTTCTCAAAAGATCTACAAGTTTGAACAAAGAAGACACAAACAATAGACTGCACAATTTATTGCCTGGCATATTTCGCTGTATCTCGTCAGGTGCATACTACAGTAACAAGTGAATAAATGAAGCAAATAGTTGAATCCTAGAAACTGAAACACAAATTCGAGTACATTCTACACTGTCTGTTTCACCAAGGTAACCTTAAGGAAACTACCATTTCTTTCTGCCTACAGAGATACGGTTTTAACCGGTTGATCGCGGAAGCTTCCGCGTATCTGAGTAATCAACGGTTGGCCGAATTGTAAATAATTCGAAATGCATCATCCCTGTTAATGATGTGCCCGGAATTTAGAATATGGCACGCAATTGCTGATGATGGATTTTGTCGACCAGTCACATGATTCGTTGTTGTTGAGGTGTTAGTGTTTTGCATTGCTTTTACCACCCATAGTGGAATGTACTCGAATTTGTGTTTCAGTTTCTAGGATTCAACTATTTGCTTCATTTATTCACTTGTTACTGTAGTATGCACCTGACGAGATACAGCGAAATATGCCAGGCAATAAATTGTGCAATCTATTGTTTGTGTTTTCTTTGTTCAAATTCACATCGAGGAAACATTGCTTAGATCTACAAGTGTCAAACGACTGATTACGCCTGTTCTGTGTTGATTAATGAAACGTCTCGTCCCCGTAGTGAAATGTTCATTTCTTGCAGCTCCAGACTGCACCTCCATGTCCATCAGTCTAGACAGGGATACTGAGTCATGTTCTTTCGATGACGTAACTATAGACAGGGAGAAAAAAGCAGAAGGCGGATCAGGTCAGGGCTCTTGTCTCACTGCATTAACATGGCAAGGTCATCCAGATATTTATATTTATATGTTTGTCTCCCCTTGATCTTTTCAGTGAGTCTTGTCAGTGGTCATCCTGTTTCCAGTCTAGTTGTTCTTTAACATAACATAACATAACATGACCCTTGACCCGTTATGGTCATATAGGTGTATCTATGCAAGCAATAGCAAAGGGCTATTTAACTGGCGGCCCGCCTGCCAAATCTGGCCCGCGATGCAAAACAAGTGGCCCGCGGATCATTGCCAGTAGTATGGCATTATTGATCTTTCTATGCTGTGTCTCAGAAACTCTGTCCCGTGACAATCCTTATTCTCAAAATGTTGGCCCCTGGGTAAACATAGTTGAATAGCCTTGCATTAGTACATAAAACCCTCCATATTTCTCTGGCTTCCGCATGATGAATAAGTGTATGCCAACTCAATCATGTCCATTTCGTGATGCTGTCATTCAAGTTCTTCTTTGGCCTCCTCTTGTGTGTCGCCCCCTTCTCCACCAAAAGTCTTTGTAATCGAATCATGTCTCACCACGCGCTCGAACCAAGCTAGCTTGTGATGTTTCACCACTGCCAAGAGAGGCTCCTGATGTCCCGTAAATTTGTAAATTTGGTCTCTGATATACAAGGTCTGACAATTAAGTTTTGAGACTAATTTCATAAAAATTTAAAAAATCAACAGTTGAAGATATAACCTGTATCTGATTCAAAGTAAGCCCCTTGTGCATTGATACAGCAAGTGGCACGATCTAACAAACACTGGAACGACCTCTGTAGTTCTTCTGTTTTTATGACCTTTAAAGTCGATGTTACGGCCCTGTGGGTGTTATCAAAATCGTTTAAAAAAGTGTTCCTTTCAATCAAAACTTCAATTTTGGGAATATAAAATAAACACAGTGAGACAACCCTGAAAGATAGGATGGAAGGCTGAGAACGCACACTTGTTTTTGGGCCAAACATTCTTGTTTTGATGATGTTTTTTGGGTACTCAACCCTCTGATGTTTTTGGTCATCAAACAACGAATGTGGTACAAACCGGCAAGCAACGTTTTTCTTGCCATAATCTTGCACTAAAATTTTATGAATGGTCTCACCAGATTTATCTGCCATTATCTTAACAGTAAAACAGTGCTTTTTGTATCCGTTCTCTGACTTTTGCAATGAGTTCATCATTAAGAATAGAAAATTTGGCGTCCAGGTCTAGGTGCATTAGTAATAATTTCTACACCACTTTTGAATAGTGAATACCACCTGAAAATGTGTGCACGATAAAAATAATTATCCCCATAAACTTGTTGAATGAATTCAACTGTTCCAATGGCACTTTTTCTTAGTTTTGAAAAGAATTTAATGTTAGCTTTTTGCTCCGTGCTGATAACGTAACAATGCATCTCTGAGTAGGTCAAGAAAATGGCGGCGTGTTTGTTGTCTGCTTATCAAGCGGGTAGGAAAAGTCTCTAGATCAAAGATGAATGTTGTCTCTTTAGATTCCATGCTTTGCTTTATTTATCTCACTTTTGTCTTGGACATATTAAAATCAGTCTCATTACTTAATTGTCGGACCTTGTATTTGTAAGATTAATTTTTTGTTTGTTTCGAAATAACAAATTCGTAAAATGCGTCTATAGCATTTACATTTGAAAACATTAATGTTCCTTTCTATTTCCACAGTAAGAGTCCAACTCTCACATCTTTATAAGAAAACAAACAATACCAGTGATCTGTAAATATTGACCTTAACTTCGATGCTGATTTGCTCCTATAAAGTGTCTAAAAAATACTCCCTGTCTACATCTATTAAAAAAAAAACAGTTAACGGTTTTCGTCTGTCTCAGAAAGGATTGCTTTATTTGTCTCTCTTCATTCCATGTGATTCATTAGTCACACCGACGTACTTTTATGTGTCACATAGGACTCTCCATTGTGTTTTACCAGTGCACTCCTTTCAACATCGTGGATACGTGAGGTTTCCGGGATCCTATTATAGGTAAAACAAGAATAGACCTACTGCCTACAGAAAAGCAAGTCGTCAGAATCGATAAACTGGAAGTTGGAGTGCGTCTGTCTGAGAGGCAAGAAACCAAAGGTCTGCATAAAAACGAGTCAGATCTGTAACACATATGCGCACGCATCACCTAGATTCTGGAAGAGGGCTGTAGTCCAAAAGCAGACGAACAACCAGAACTTTCCGGCAGAGTTTATAGCTGGTAAACGCGAAGAAGAAAAAGAATTTCATAGAATCAGGTCTAGCAACTCTGGCTGATCTAATCAAAGTTCGTCTGAGGGTTTCTAGTGGACGTTCTCGTTTCCTTAATGCATTTGTTTCGCATTTCAGTGCCTAGGACGTGACTCTCTGCTCCCTTCTTCTAAGGATGCGCCATCTTCTTTGTCATTCAACTATTGATACCAATGGTTGTCAAGACATCATTCTTATTTCTTTACCTTTCTTTCTCGTTTTTTATTTTATTTTACTCAGAAACCATGCGTTGTTAACCCTTTGTCTAGTTACTATGGATATCGCAACCCCTCGGTCTTGATTCCATGATAAATACCGTAAATCTGGAAAAAATATGGCTTTCTTGCTTACCTCCGGGCGTGAACCCGGACCACAAGGAGTTCGTCACCCGATCGCCGCGTGTCAGGTTTAGCCAACTACGCCAGCGAGCCGGGCTTACTTTCTCTAAAGCATCCTATCTAAATGATACTCTTCCTTCTCCTCCTCTTCATCATCATCATCATCATCGTCCTTTTGTGCTACTATACATATGTACGTAGCATAGTTTGGCAGCGTCATGCGAGATGCGTTTCGACTAACTTTCTTCATACACAGGCCAACATTTGGTGGGACATTGATGACAGGCAGGAAGGACATACAGTCAGACTGATGCTGGGCTCTATTGCAATCAGAGGTAGAATGCCGTTTGCTGAGGAAAAAGACGGAGGCCTAATGGAATGTTCCGAGAGCTGTAATGTGGTTTCCTAACTTAGCTGAAGTCACTGAATGGCTGATTGGCTCAAAGACTAATTGCCTCATTGATTGATTTCTTCGTGTTGTTGCTGTAAACTCAGGCGGAAAGTTTTGGTAGTTCTTCCATTTCGTTTCTGGGCTTTAATCTTGCTCCAAAACAGGAATTGTGCATGCACAACTGTTTAACAGATATGGCTTATTTGTGGGCAGACAGTTGGATTCTCGCCTTTCATGCAGACGCACTCTCACTTGAAAGATAATTCTCCAAATAAGTCACCTTGAACGACATTCTTGTTAGGCAGGCAGTGAATATACCCCACCCCCACAGCTCCCCCACCCCCTGAAACCCCACCCCCACAACCCACCCCCAACCCCACCCAACCTACCTCCACCTCCCTCAAGGAGCCGCAGGGAAAAAAATATTTGATTGATTGATCTGTCTACAGTACTATTTCTGTACAATACGACAGAGATCTTCCCGGAACTATAGGATTGTGCAATCAATCAATCAGGTTCTGCCTTCACAATAAAGGTTACCTAACGTGTCACTACAGTCCGTTTCCAAAGTCGTTCCTAACTTTAAAAATCTGTAACTAGGTAACCGCTGGGTGTAAATTATTGTTATTTGTCATAAAACCTGTTAATAATCATGTCCTTGTTGGAGAATAATTATAATATGAGCAACATTTAACGTTTCTAAGACGAATGTTACGAATACCTAGAACAGCCAGAGTAACTAGCAACGATTCTTTAAAAGAAGTTTATGAAAGTAGATCTCATGTATACTACGATGAGAAGGAGACAAGCACTGTTCTTACACCATGTACGGAGATAAGCGGTATTGGAAAACATCATGACAACTAGAAAGATGAGTAGATCAGTGTATAGAGGCGTAGAGGCAAATCAAGATACTGGATGGGCTGAAACGATGCCGTGGAGAAATATCATCAAGATAGTTGTTCTAGGTAACCAGGGATCGTGATCTTTGGAGATGCATGAGCGCCTAAGCCAGTTAAAAGGGTACATGATGATAATGAGCAAACATCTAGTTTTATTTTGTCTTATTTGTGGTATATTAAAGAAAAAGATTGGGAGGACATGGGAAGAGCTCCATGTAATGGCGAAGGATAGAACGACTTGGCGTGAGTTGGTTGAGGGCCTATGCTCCATTGGGGGATAGAAATGCAGAAGAAGAAGAAAGAAAAAGACACCGAATCAAAGTATACAGTTAACATGTTTACAGTGAATGGCTTGAGACCTAATTGACAAAACAGCATACTGCACTCCTTGTGCAGGTAATCCATGCTAGAAACTAAGGCGCACGTATTTTTAATTAGTGAAGTGGATACGTCTTGTACTGTCAAAATGCTGTTTGATCGGCTCATAAAAAGCAAACGATATATGTTAATTACTGTATATTTTTGTAAGAGTTGCACCTATTATTAGTCCGACAAAGGACAAAGAAAGAAACAGTAGCACCTGTGCAATTGTAAATTATGAAATCATAAGGACTAGGAAATCAAAAATTATATGGAAACATTCGTACTGATCTGCTATTATAAATTATGATATCATAAGGACTAGGAAATCTAAAACTTCATGGAACCTCCGTATTGATTTGCAAATATAAATTATGAAATCATAAGGACTAGGAAATCTAAACTTGCATGGAAACATTTGTATTGATATGCAGATATAAATTATGAAATCATACAATAATACGGACGTAGTAAATCTATAATTCATGGAAACATTTGTACTGATCCGTACAATAATTTTGTCGAAATATTTGATAAAGTTTGAAAGGACGACTTTTGGAACAATCTTTCCAACCGATTTTCTCCAATTGCTATCATTGTCTGCGTTTTGATAGGCTGGTTGGTATCCCCCCCCCCCACCCCATGGAAATCACCCATGCGATAAACACCCGGTGACACGAAGTGCCACCATGCGAATAAGGATCATCAGTGGAGAGGTCCCAGAAACCCATTTCAGCTGTTAGGTCATATCTTTGGCTAGGCCGCATTTGTGCCCCGACTATATTCAGGGCCCCCGGCAGATGCCAGGGTGGGGTTTCAAATAACAAAAAAGAAAAAATACATCCCACATGGGGACAGTAGTATTGGACTTTGCTAACTTGACCTCACTATTCCGGGCTGTTCAACATTTCCAAAAATTCTCGATTTTGTAGTTATCATTATTGTTTCATTTCACATTCTGTATTACTTCAACCATTCATTCGTTTTATTGTCTGTACGACTCATTGCGCGCATAAAATCTTTTATATGATATGAAACACATGTTCCCTGAGTATAAGTCATTTATCTATGGCATCTCACTCGTATTGTGGATGTGTCTTACTAGTGCCAGGGGCGGCTACACAAAGAAAGAATTTATGGGAGTTAGGCCCCTTACGGATTTAAGAGGGGACTTCAAGTGGCCTAAGTTTTAATTAAAGACTAAAAAAAGGTAAATGATGTTTTTCCACTCCTTCAGGGGTACGGGACATATAGAACTAGACAATGCTAAATAATAATAATAATAATAATAATAATAATAATAATAATAATAATAATAATAATAATAATAATAATAATAATAATAATAATAATAATAATAATAATAATGTGCCTAATGGCATAAAAATATAATAATAATATAATTATAAATAAAATAATACGAACACAATTAATAATTCATATCCGTCTTCACAATGAATTTTGGCTATTAATTGCTGTTTTAGGGAAATTTTACATGGTGAAGCTTCAGTCTCTTCCATGGTGCAACTCTCATGCTATTGTCCCAACCTCGAGAACAGTTTATATGAAAACCGTCAACCGCCAGAAGCCAACTCCAGTACTCGATGACCAGGAAATTGTCAAACGCTTTCACTAACCTCTAAGACACAGGTCCTCACAAGTATAATCAACAGCTAAACAAAGAGGACCTCCATAAGTGATTTGCGGGGATGGAGAGGGGGAATGTGTAGGTTGGCCTCCTTACACTTTGAATTCGGGGTGTGTGGGGCGATAAGGTACACAATCCCAAATGTTCGGCGCCCCTGCCTGGTACTATTCTGGCTTGTCTAGTCTCTTGGTACATTTGGGTAGTTTTAAAGAAGTGGGCTTTCTCTCTGTATGCATTCTGCCCTCTTTATTCTTTAGCCCAGTGGGTTCCAGCGCAAGGACTGTGTATGGAGTAACGTTATATTTTCTTTGTGGACGTAGTTCTTTCTGAACAGAGCATTTCATTTATCCGATGATGATCCGGATATTCCTCTGGTGATTATGTTCCTTTGTGTGTGTGTGTGTGTGTGTGTGTGTGTGTGTGTGTGTGTGTGTGTGTGTGTGTGTGTGTGTGTGTGTGTGAACTTGCGGTGATAATCCATTGTTCTTTGTGAGTAGCATAACTTCCGGTGATAATGACATGCTTTTCATTGCGACCAAAGTATCTTCTTGTGATGCTGCCCCGCGATTTTGTGCGATTATGGTAACTTCTTGTGATGCTGCCCCGCGATTTTGTGCGATTATGGTAACTTCTTGTGATGCTGCCCCGCGATTTTGTGCGATTATGGTAACTTCTTGTGATGCTGCCCCGCGATTTTGTGCGATTATGGTAACTTCTTGTGATGCTGCCCCGCGATTTTGTGCGATTATGGTAACTTCTTGTGATGCTGCCCCGCGATTTTGTGCGATTATGGTAACTTCTTGTGATGCTGATCCGTGTTTTTGTGTGATTACGGTAACTTCTTGTGATGCTGATCCGCGATTTTGTGCGATTATGGTAACTTCTTGTGATGCTGATCCGTGTTTTTGTGTGATTACGGTAACTTCTTGTGATAATAACACGCTGTTCTTTGTGAAGAAAGTAATTTCTTGTGAGGCTGACTCTCGTTTCTGTGTGATTATGGTAAGTTCTTGTGATGCTGATTCGCGTTTCTGTGTGATTATTGTAACTTCTTGTGATAATGACACGCTGGTCTTTGTGAAAAAAGAAACATTTTTTGATGGTACCCGCTGCTCTTTGTGAATAAGGTAGCTTCTTGAGACGATGATAGTTGTTCCATGTGAACAGAGAATTTTTGTTGTCATAAAAAGACTGATTTAATTGTCAAGGAGAATTTTAAAAACAAATTAAGGATTCCTATAAATAGCAAAAGTAACTAACGTAACAAGACGCCGTTTGCCTTGAAAACAAGCATACATATTTACACTCACACACACACACACACACACCACACACACACACCACACACACACAGACCACACACACACACCACACACACACACACACACCACACACACACACACACCACACACACACACACCACACACACGCACCACACACACACACCACACACACCACACACACACACACCACACGCACACCACACACCACACACACACCACACACACACACACACCACACACACCACACACATACAACACACACCACACACACCACACACATACCACACGCACCACACACACACACACCACACACACACACCACACACACACACACACACACACCACACGCACCACACACTCACCACACACACACACACACACACACACCACACACACCACCACACACACACACACATACCCATATATATATATATATATATATATATATATATATATATATATATATATATATATATATATATATATATATAAATCCACTAAACCTCATGCGTATTTAACTGTTTTAGTA